>CM074088.1:17752334-17789834 GCA_037178815.1 Barbatula barbatula
TGTGTTCATAACATTTATGCTAGCAAGTCGAATTTCTGGATAAAACGCTAAAAAAGTTAATTTCTGCTACCGTACAGAGTAGGGTTATCATGGTACCATAAACATATCTTATGATACTGATGAAATTTTACGATACCAGGTGGTACTGTGATGCTGTGTCATGTTCATAATTAAAATCTACAAAATAGACCGAAATGCCTTAATACACATATCTAAAAGAAACGTGTTGTATTTAGTGAGCTGTGTTATACTGGACACTACAATATTTGTAGTATTAACTGTTGTAATTGTACAAGTTAAAGCTAATGCTGTAGTATACTTTAGTATTTACTGTGGTAAGATTTGGTCTAGTGATTTTAGCAACTTTTACTGTAGCAACTACTAAATCATTTTTTTTTACATTTGAACTAATTCAATCCACCTGCGACAAATTGCATTTATAGCAATGCTTATAAAGGAAAATGTTAGCCAGTAGGTGGAGGCAACTTTTTTGTGTCGGTGAATCATTCAACCAATCCGTTCAAAACATTTATTCAAGAACGACGTGAATGTCTTGTTGAATGACTCACTGAATCATTATCTCGCAAACAACAAAAAACAAATATTCAAATGAACGTCAATGCGCATATGCAACATTAGTTGCGGCAGTAGGATACTAATGTTAAAAACAGAGAGGCATCATGGGAATTTTGAGGCATTGCGATGCTAACGTAGTACCCAAAATAAATTATTATTATTATTGTTTATAGACACAATATAATGACATTCAACCTCTGTATAACCTCTAGTCTCGTCAATATAACAAGCAATATCCGAGGAAAACAGAAAATTTGAACCTAGACATTTATTTATTTAAAAGTTTACATAAAATGGTACAAAAAAAGTAATTCTAAATAAAACACTACTTAACAGAAACTGACTAAAGAGTTAAACAAATATACTAATAAAACAGCTGCTGTTGTGTTGAATGTGCATACTTTGCAGTATGTTTTGTTATGTTTCATCGTGATGCTACGTACAGTAGTAACACCACATGTGGATGTAACATCTAACAATCTTTGTGAATCTCTCTGTGCTTTCTTACAGAACGAAGCAGTGATGACGAGAAAGAGACTGGTGTACTTTGAAGTATAAGAGATCTAACATCAACGGCTACAGAATGACGAATGAGTTCTACTGCTAATGGTTTATTTGACAAAGAGTAGCTAGTTGTGGAATCATTCATGCTAAAGGCAGATTTAGTTTGCTCTTAGCTTTGTAAATCACATGGTATAACTACAGTGTGTTTTAGGGCCTATATGTGGAAGTGTGTGTTTTCCTAGGGATTTATATTTAACAAGGTTTCAGGGTGTTTTGGGACGGGCAGAGGTCGGCACATGAGTGTGACCGGGGGATATGCACCTCTCCTTCTTTTGTGGCAAATATACTTATATACTACTGCAAATATTCTTGTCTAACTGACCAACGTTTGCTCTGACATTCATTAGTTCTACCGACAAGGGGAACAAATTCTGCTCAAATTCAACTCCGCTTTCTTGGAGTCATTTGTTGGTATGGATGCTGCTGCAATCTACTTTGTTTGCTTGCAACTGCTGCTTGGTGTTAAAAACTTCAGTTCTTCTGGCCCATCATGTATTTATGTCTTCCAAAGTGGTCTGTTTTTGTAAGATGTTTGTACGGTTTGTTGAACAGGGGTGTGTTTCTTGAACGACGACATAACTCGCTGGTCAATCACTATAGTATGATGCATGATTGGGGACACACGCATACATAGCATCTAAAGACGACTTTTGTTATTTGCTGTTTTATTACACGATATTCCTCGGCTTATGCGCATGCCGAATCAAAACGATTTTCTTGACCAACTAAATAATGTAAAATTTAATTTGTATATATTTCGAATGATGGATGTGGAATGCACTGCATGTTACTCGCTTGCTTTGCTCAAATGTCGACATGTCATAATAATAAGGAACTATGCTTCTTACCACAGCTCTAGACCTGTAGTTCCAACCACGCAACTATGTTGCTTGCGATTGATCGTTGGAACGATGGTTTCGGGAAACACTTGACTCATTGACCTATGCCGGAACGACGGAACTTGCCACCATAGTTGCAAAACTATACTGTTGGGAAACGCACCCCTGGTTGGCTTTGGGTGATCGATTCAGGTCATCCAATCCTGTGAGTATGCAAGTGCGAGCCAGGGCCAGTTTCCACGGTCACTTCCAGGGCTTTCTCAGCGCCAGCGACCAGTGCGGAGAGTAAAGCAGGGTTTCAATGACTGGGTCTGGGGCCCGCACACAGTGCTAGTGAAAAAATAAGACCTACTGAACATTATTATTGAGTGTTCATATTATTTTAAGTGTATATGTACATATATTAAGTGTGTTTGTACTTTTCTGTTACATACGTACTTTCCAGATTTGTTTTTATTTGTTTTGTAGTTTTCTTTTGAGAGTTTGTAGTGCATTTTATCTCACTGGTTTTCAGTATTCTCCTGAAAAGATGTCTCTGTTACTTTGTTACTGTTTTAATAACGTGTTGCATAATATTACAGGGCAGCTGTGTTTTATGTGCACAATACACACTTTTGGGGTCAAATATGAGTAAATAAACACATTGTATTTTGATGGGGAAAAGAATCCACCTAATCAAACTTGATTTATAATGACTATTGTGACATATCGTGCATTCTATCTTATAATCAATAATGGTTAAATAAATTAAAAATGATGTATTCTTTTCATGTTCATATTCTTCACAATCAACATGAACCAAAGAAACATTACAAACATTTCACAGATCACACCAGAACAAATTAGGGCTGTTCTGTTTGTATCGCTTTATATGTTTTTATTACTTTATCACATTTTCTTCTAGCATCTTGAATTACAAACTACATTTATTTACACTTCTGGCATATTTGAACAACTTCCATGTGAATCATACACTGTAAGACGTGTGCTCCTTGGGAACTCAAACCCATGATCACAATGCTGTAACATCCGGCAAACAGGCGCACATTTAAATGTTTTCATTTAGCGATAGCTATTAGCAAGAAAACCGTTACACGCATGTGGCCTCGCACATTCTCTCTCTCTTGAGGTTTGTGGGCATGGTCCGCATTTGTAAGTTCTTCATTTGTTTTGCATTTCACACAGACTTTAAAACGTTGAGGTTCAAAGATCTAAACTCCAAGTCCTCAACATTGGCCTGCATAGTCTACAGACGGCTCCGCGTGCATTAGACTTACTCTTGTGGTACTCAGATCGGTCCGCTTGTTCAGCTGTTTAGATGCGGTTAACCAGAGTTGAGAACCATTGATCTACACTTACCAGTGTAACATGCTTGTTTCATTATTTACATGCAAATCGTAAATTTGAACGAACCTGAAACATGTGAGCAAGACCAAGGTACTGAAAAAACAGCTAAAACCAACCTAAGCTGGTAAAGCTGTTCCGAAAGGCTGATTTTAGAGAGGTTTTGGCCACTTCTTTAGCTTGTCAAGCGGATTTTAGCCTTCATCCCCTTGGTGCGCTCACTTTGGAGGGTTAACCCAAGTTTCTTAAAATAAGACATTGGTTTGAGCAAACCAGGATCTGTTTGTCCGGATTTCAAACCCCACATGTACACTAATCGTCTAATGAAGGTCCACGGGGCGTTCATATTTATAAAAACACTCTTTGATGCAGAAAAGGGGGTCTAAGCAGACGCACACATGTGTGTTGCATGTTTGTAGAAGTATAAGTAAAGGGTTCATAAAGGATTTGGGTTGGGGCTGTCAAATGAATAAAAGTTTGTGTTTACATAATATATGTCTACGTAGTGTGCAAATTAATTTTGCATTTACAAATACAAACACATACATATTTAGGAAATATTTACATGTATTTATTAATATTTTCCAATAATAAACTGACATATAAAGGTTTCTGAATTTGAGATTTTTCTTCACTATATGCATGTATGTGTTAATAACTACAAAAGTATTATGCACATTACACAGATATATATTATGTAAACACAAACTTTTATTCTGGACGCGATTAATTGCGATGTGTGCGTGTGTGAGAGAGAGACTAGTGTCTGACTTCTGTGAAATGCCAAATGGATATCTTATAGTCTTTTACTGATAACAAAAGACGGGACAAAATGTTTTCGCTCAATTGGTAGAACACTATGTTAGAGATGCAAAGATCATCAGCTCACAACGCTCACAACATCAGCGTACTGATAAAATGTCTTGCAATCTTTTTGCTTCTTTTCCGTGCACATATGCATTATTTTAAATGCCCTGCGGGTCATTTGAAGACAGAAAGCGGCGTGATTCTATAGAAAAATCACTTAACATCATCAAAGATAATCAATATACACAAATGAAGTCAAATCTGAACAGATCGATCAACGTCTTGTGAAGACACCTGCATACACCACCTCTTCCTCTTCTTTAACTCTCTGAAACACATACACACAAATACAGGAGAACTAAACAAACGTAAAACCAGTTTAAACAGATGCACTTTGATTCATTGTATAATAAAGATCAGGTTATTTATTTATTTCTCATTGGGGCCCAAGCACACATTTAGCACACACAAGGGCTGCTGGTCAGGACTACCCTCTGTAAATCATTCATGAGATTGACACCAAACATAGTCGATGTGATGCCAAAACATTAAAGATGGGAATGTGACAAAGGGACTGTGGCGTGCTAACAAGAAGACTTAAAGGGGACCGCAAGCACCCGTTACCCTGTCAGAAGCATCTTCACAACTTGTCTGTCACATTTGTTTCACACGTTCACAGTTTTCTGCAGAATATTTCAACAGTACAGAAACACACAAAACATTCAGTATTTTACACAATAGGGGGTTTATTTTGTCTGGCTGAACATTATCCTACTTATTACACATTTCCCGAAAGTCTCTATTTAGCAGCTCATCTTGTCTACACTGCACTTGTCATAAGAAGCTCAATGTCCCCTGTGTGTCTATATTAAATAATAGTATCAATAACAGCTTATAACATGTGTGTGGTGTTTGGTGTATCAGCGTGAAACAGGTCTTAATGGTTTATTATGTCTGGAACAACAATGAGGTCTAGATATGGACTGTAACTATCCGTGGTGTAAGAAATGTATTAGGAAATTCACATGTAAGATTCTTTACAAAAATGATGTTATTGTGTTTTTTATTGTCTTAGTTAGCTTTATTTTTGTGAGTTATTATGGCTTAAATCGAAACAAACCAACTTTAGTTAGATTTTCGATATTAATTGGAATGCACAAGAACAAAACATGATTTTTTAAATGAAATAAAAAAGGAGTTGTGTCATTTAGGAACCAAACTCTTCATATATAAAGTGTATTATTACTGTGCCTGTGTGGCATGCACGAGTGACTGACCATTATCTGTTTAGGCCTGTTAAGAGTAAAGGGTTGGGTACAGATACCCGGAGCCAATGGCACCTGTACCTATATCCGGTATGAAACGTAGATTTGGGTGGCACTTAAATGCTGACTGAGCCGTTGATTGAGACATTTGCCTTTATTCACGTAAACGAGTCAGAAAGCTAAGATAATATAAATTCGACACTTATATAATGGTATAATGATCTGTGATCAGCACTGATCGGGACGCGCATGACCCGTGGATTCATCATAGTGAAAGAGGGTAAAGAAGGACTTTACCTTTGTATTGGCGGCATGTTTGTAGAATGATGGATCAGCGTATGTGATCTCTTCTTCACGGGTCTCATCTGTAACAACAATGACAGATTATAGATAAATCAACAATAACACTCTCATTCTTCATCGGAAGTCTTTAAACATAAGATTTGCAAAGATGCTGTAGCGGCGCGACATATAATCATATTATATATCAGTTGATTGACCCAAGAAAGTTATATGACGTTCTATGTAAGGGAACTTCTACATCAGCCAGAACATTCATTATAAAAATGTCATTCAAAATCGTCATATACCCTGTTGATGTTTTGTGTGTTTTCTGCAGATACAAAAGATCAGAAGTGCGGTTACAACTATCAGAGATCCAACAGCAGCGGCACAAGAGAGAGGAATGATATAAGCTGAGAGTCCTCCTGGGGGTTTATTATCTGTTTATTCAGAGAAAGTTCACATTTAATATATTGATGGATTTTATGCATAATGGGGGGTTTGGTGGGTTTAAACACAAAACCCCCCAAATCATTAAAACATGCACACATACTGACACACGAATGTCATGTAAAATGTAAAAAGTATAAAACTACACAAATATATAGTTAAGGTGGACATACTGACACACAACAGCTGATCTTGCTTTAGCATAAGTAATGACCTTACATTAGTTTAAACATCAAATGTTAGTCAGGCATTATGTAAATGTAAATCCATGCTTAATAAAAATCTGTAAATACAGGGCACAATGTACTGTTTTAATGTAAAGGAATGTTCTGTGTAACAGTTTTACAGCTGTTCAACTGTAGAGTACAGTTGTTGTAGTTTGGAGTTTGTAGCTTATAGTATGTATGAGCATGTGTTTACCCGACACACCTGAACTATCTGATGATGATGAAGACGAAGACAAAGACGAAGACGAAGACGAAGACGAAGATGAAGATGAAGATGAAGATGAAGATAAAGATGAAGATGAAGACGAAGATGAAGATGATGTTTGTGTAGATTCACGGATACTGACAGCAGTAGGAGCTGAAAGATATTAAAGAATCACAGAAATATAAACAAATCAACGTTAAATAAAAGTGATGCTTTATTTGTCAGATTGTGATCGTGAAGATCTAATACACTAAACTAATACACAAAAAACACTACTCACCAATAACAGTAACTGTGATGCTCTTCTTGACCTTGAAATCATCTTCAATATAAATATTGAATTTATAAAGTCCAGAGTGTTGAGACGTGACGTCTGTGATGGTGAGATCTCCAGTCTGATTGTTCATCTTCAGTCTGTCTCTGAATATCTCCGTCTCATCATATGTGGGACTATTATTGATTGATCTCTTGATTCTGGCCAATCGGATTTCTCCAAATCTCCAGTCGATCTCATCATCTGTCTTTAGTTTAGTATCAGTGTGTAGAGTAACAGAATGTCCCTCCATCACTGTGATCTTCACTACATCACCAAACACACCTGAACAACACAAACACAGTAACCCATTGATAGATGAATGATGTTCCTGCTACATGACATAATTAAAGTAGTAAAAAGTTTAGAAAATGTAAACCTTATAATATGATTGTAGAAATACAATATAGCAGGAATAACATTATTAAGTGAGATTTAAATTATATGGTTGAATTCATTTAAACAATGACTTACATTAAACAAGAAACGATATAAACTTACCAACCAGCCACAAGCACAAAGAGAAAACATGTAATGTGCCAAACATTATTAATACTTTCTTCAATAATAACCCTTAAAAAACACTTGATGTGAACGAAACATAGTCAAAGCGTCGCATTCACATCACTTAAGGAAACTTCATGTTTTATATTGACGCAAGTTCACAGGAGGAGGAGAGCTGTGGGTGTCATGAGTCTGCCTTCATGTCATGTCTGGTCTTGAGGCGGATTCATGACGAAGTCTTATGTTTTATGTGAGAGAGAGATGTTGGCCATATCGGCCTTCAATACTCTCTCTCCAGTCCGTGTCTTTGTCTCTTTGTGAAAAAATAGTTTCTCTGGTTTTAAGCAGGTGTCTTCGATTTCTTCTGAAGGTGTTTCCATCAGGCCTTTGAATCACATATGATCTTGGTTGTTCATGACTCCTCAACACCATTGCTGGTTGCCAGTTGTTTTTGACTTTTACTCTCACTTTCTCTCCTTCTGCTTTAGGTGGTAACTGTTTTGCTCCACAGTCAAAGTATCTTTTCTGTTTCAGCTGTCTGGCCTTGATGTCTTTATGTACATTTCTGTACAGTTGTGGTCTCAACAGCTGTGTTGATGTAGGTAATTTAGTTTTCAGTCTTTGGCCCATAAGCATCTGTGCAGGAGATAGTTTCACACCATCCAAAGGAGCATTTCTGTACTCCAATAGAGCAGTATAAGGATCTCTTTGGCTCTCCTGTGCTGTCTTTAACAGGTTCTTGACAGTCTGGATTGCTCTTTCACTTTGCCCATTTGCCTGTGGAAATCCAGGACTCAAGGTGGTATGTCCAAACTCCCAGTTATGCTTTGAATTCTGCACTTGAGAATTGCGGACCATTATCCTGAAAACCCTTCATCCGGGATCCCATGTCTCGCAAAAATGGATTTAAGAGCTGTCACCACGTGTTTGCTTGTTGTCTGTGTGAGTTAAGCAATCTCTTGAAACTTTGAAAAGTAATCAACACACATCAAATACTCCCCTCTGTCGAAGTGGAATAAGTCTACTCCGACTTTCGCCCATGCTCTGTCTGGAATGTCATGGCAAATGAGTGGCTCTTTGGTGTTACTCCGTCTGAAAGTATGACAGATAGCACACTTCAACACAACATCCTCAATTTATTTTGCCATGCTGGGCCAAAACATCACATCTCTTGCCCTCTCTTTGCATTTGACAATACCCAGATGTGATTCATGAACTCTTTTAGCATGTCTGCTCAAGCTTTGTGGAACTACAATTCTCCAGTTCTTACAGAGAAGAACTTACCTGTTCAGATGGGTTACTCTTTAAGTCCAGTACTTTTTTATGTCTGCTGGAACTTGTCTATGTCTGCAGGCCATCCTGACTGAACTGCTTCCAACTTTTTGCAACTTCATCTTCTGCTGCTCTGAATGTATTCTGCTTTTCCTTTGAGATTGGCAGACAAACTGACAATGTATGAACTTGTAACTCATCTTCCAGGAGTGGTTCCGTTTGTTCTCTTAGGTAAGCTTTACCCTTTGTCTCCATCGTGTGGCCAGAATAAGTAACTAACGTGCAGTTTGAGAACTTCTAACAAGACAACACCTCTGAAGAAATCAAAGTCTTTAAATGACAACACGTTACACTCAGCTCCTGTATCTAGCTTAAAGGTAAGTATGCAGTTGTTTATTCTGAATTCTTGAGTCCATTTCTTGTTTTCACTTTCCATGGTATAGAGACTGTATTAATTTGTGTCAGCCATTTGCTAGCTGTTTGGTCACTTTGTTCAACTTTGATGGTACCTAGAACAGCAAGAAGATGCTGAATTGTTTATATGTCATGGACTTTTTTCTCTAATCTTCTCGTTTTGCCTTTTTTTTGTGGTGTTTTGCACATGCGGCTAAAATGGTTCTTCCGCGAGCACTCATTACATATTTTTCCATAAGCTGGACGCTTCCTTGGTTCATGTACATAACCACATCTTGTGAACTCTTCCTTTTCTTTCCCTGCGTTTTTGAAATTCGCATGTCTGACAGTTGACTTTGTCCTCGTGATTCTGTTCACAGCCACTTCTGCTTCTTCATGCAGCACTTTCATATGGCTTTTGTTATTTCGTTTGCACGACAGATATCCACAGCCTTTCCTATGTTCAAATCTGTTTCTCTGAGAAGCCTCGCTCTCACTGTGTCATTGTTAACACCACAGACAATGCGATCTTTAATCAAGTCATCCTTTAATCTTCCAAATTCACAGTCTTTCGCCTTATTTTTTTGGTCAGTTACGTATGCATCAATGGTTTTGTTCGGTCCCTGTGCTCTCGTGAAAAACATATGCCTCAGATACATAATATTAACACGATTAACATACATCACAGTGGTCCGTTTTTCCCCCACTGTGGGTTTTTGTTTATGCATTAAAAGACTTTCTGTGTTACCCCGTATTGCTGCCTGCGCTTGAGTTCTTCCTCCTATCAAACCGTGACAGTGGGTGTCAAAGCTGTCATGGAGAACACAACTTTGAAACGGTCCACACAATAGTGAAAACTATTTGAAGTGAATGTTTCTATTTGAACATCATATAAACAGACCACATCATGTCTGAGGAATGACAAACATTATTTTCTTAGCATGTCTTTAAGTGAGCAGACAGCAATAGCAAAGAAACTTTGAGACCAGAGATCTCCAAAGTGGGGTGTGAACTTTAAAGTGGGCGGGTTAGGATTGGGTGTGTAAATGGAAGGAGAACATGCGCCCCCTGGAGATCTCGGGGTGCAAAGCTTCTTCTTTAGTGTTCGTTTATTTCAGCATGATGATTATAATGATATTTTTATAAGAGGGCTGTCACATAGTTAATAAAATAAGTTGTGCGTGTGTACTTTTACTCGTAGGCCCGAGTGTCCAACAGTGTGGCATATGCATGCATTACAAAAATGACCATGGGTTACCCACAGTTAAAAAACATGCTTACTGTAGCAAAACCACGGTTACCACATTAACCTTGGGCTGTTTCTCACAGACTTGTGTTCTCATGCACAGCGGTCTTGTCAGAAGAACAAACTCTGATGTACATGCCGCAATGACTTCTTGGACTTCAAGCAGGTTTAGTATGCGCAAACATGTGCGCAAGTGAGTCAGCATTCAATGCTTTCTTGATATCAAGAACACATCCGGGTACTTTCATGCGCTTTCTGTCCTTAGTTTTTTATTAGAGATTAATATAAGTAACAAAAGCACTTTAATTATACAATGGAAGCAAAAAAATGTCAAATGAGAGAGAGATGAATAACAATAAACCAACTGAATAATAATATTAAATATAAAAGAAATAATAAAAAAATACAAATACAAAAATAAAAGGGCATTCAATAACAAAATTTTTAAAAGCTTCAAAACGTTTTTACTTCAAGTTTCTTATTCTGTATTTTTATATTTAATATGGTTTTAAAATAAAAATCAAGATCAGCACGGCAGAAAGTAATATAAGCGGGTTTTGAATGTGTTATTTTGGTTTTATGGATGTAAAACTTGGCTATAATAATAAAACCGAGATCTCCAAAGAACATAATTTAGTTTTTCCGACAAACAAGGGTTCTTTATCCCAAGAAAGATATCTCATGGCTCCAAGTTTAAGTTGTCATGGTGTCATTTTTCTGGTCATATTTATTTTAAAATCAATCCAAAATAAAAGCGAATACGGGCAATAATAGAACAAGTGTTCAATATCCTCAACAGATGCCTTACAAAAGGTACATGTATCACAAATTCTATGAATATATCTACTAATGGTGAAATTCATACTATATATATCTATGAACAATTTTCTACATGGTTTCTTTTATTTTGTTAGATATAATTTAATTATAAGCCAATGTCTAGATATATACCATGTAATATGACAAGGCGTATGTATGGAAACCCGTTTCAGAATCAGTATCTCTTAATAATGACTTATTTTCTCATTATTTTGACATTAAGTCATTATTATAGACCTGTAGCCTCCCACACGGAAGTGATGCTCCCTGTGCCCTACTCCCTCCAGAGACTCTAACCGGAACACAGTGGACTGTCCGGGAACTTCCGGGATCCTCCTGTAGACATGCTAAGATCTTGGACCCAGATATTCTAATGTTTTTAGATACTTTGGCATCATGACTGGTCATTTATTAATATTAACTCTTTCGGTGCTCTTGGCCGGTGAGTGCGGCATGTTTACAAATATGTTGTCGGTCCCGTCGCGTCTGAGGTAAAGCGATGACGTTAAACGCAATCATTATTAAGACGTTTGAGCGGGATTTTTATTGTTCATTTAGTATATTATAAAGTATTAATCGGAGGTTGCGACTCTGGGTGCGATGTTTCTATCGATTAGTGCTGCCCGCTAGGCTAGTGCTAACTAGAAGACTGATCCAAACCTGAAGTTGGTGTGAGGTTAGCACAATATAATGTGACCCGATGTCAGAACACCGCACAGAGTCGTGATTTATCTCTTTATTTCAGAAATACAGACAGATGTTGTACATATTTTCGGTTTCGTTTTCAAAACAACACGCCTCGCGAAAACGAATCAAGCGTTTACTAGTGAAAAACGCGAGAGTTGCTGATCGCTAACATTAGCAGAAATCCACAGTGCTATTTCTTTACATTTATTTTTCTGTTAAATTCAGAGTTTAAGAGCCATGTTGTTTCAAAGGTAATCGTAATCTCAATATTGGCCAAAATAATCGCGATTATTATGTGTGTCATAATCGAACAGCTCTACTTAGTAGGACATACTGGCAGACAAGTAAACAGGAAGTTCCACGTTGCTTTGGCAACACGTTGCACTCGAACCCCTGTGAAATTAATTCAAATTATTTCTATGTTATTTTAAGAGGTAAAAGGATGTTTACTTTACCATAAACAATGCCAAACGAGTTGTACAATGTACCTTAAAACGTTTAAAAATCACTAAACGCTCGTAAACCTATTTACTACACCTGCCTGCTAAGATTAAAAAAAACGTGACACACATTTGTAACCTGTTCATATTTAAAAGCCAGATATTTGATTGAAAGTGCCGTTTAATTAAATAACACACGTCGGCCGACGCAAAGAATTGTGGGTTATCTTTAGCAATGAAGGATACACCTCACGTGTCCTCCCTATTCTCGTGGAAGTAGGTCGCATTAGAAGGGTGCATACGGAGTGTCCGAGACCGCCTCGATGACGTAGCAGGCTTCAATGAGACTTTGTTTGCTCATCTGCAATACATCTCTGAGACGTCTATTGTCAGATGTCATAAATCATATAGAAATGTATGTAAAACTGCTTTATCTAAGACGTTCATCAGATGTTTAAACACAGCAGACGTCTTACAGATGTACCTGTGCTATCTGGGAAGGCTATAGTGCTTTATCCTGAATAAATCGCTTTGCGTCATGCCTAACCCTGCAGCTGTGATTTATTCACCACATGTATATAAGAGTTTGTGTTCTGCAGGTGTGTTTGGCGCTGATGACGTTTCATTGTCAGTGGAAGAGGGAGAATCTGTCACACTACACATTAATCCTGATGATATACATGGAGCTGACGAACTGCTGTGGTTTTTTAATGATGAAACAACATTCATTGCAAAAATTGACTTAGAAATAAAACAGAGTTCTGTACCTGGAAACAAAGATGACGAGCGGTTCAGAAACAAACTGAAGCTGGATCATCTGACGGGATCTCTCACAGTCAGTGACGTCCGAAGTCCAAACACTGGAGTTTATCGGCTACAGATCAGCAGCAGTTCTGACATTACATACAAGAGATTTAAAGTTACTGTCAATGGTGAGTAAATCTAAGTTTTTGTGTATGCTAGACCTGTCTGTCTATCTGTCCATTCATCCATTGTGGTAGATCATCAAAGCCAAACAGAATTCATCAGTTTATATAGTATACTGACATTATATTTCTCTGATATGATTGATGTTCGGTTCTGTCAGGACCTCTGTCGTCAAATATTTATATGTTTCAAAGTTGATACAAACTCCATGCAGCCTTGTGACCCTGGAAAAAACCAGAACAGTTTGTGATGCTCACAAGATTCAATTAGAATGACCCGACAGATGCAGTCTGATGTGGAGGAGTTGGGGCTGGAGGTGGGTTTGAGCGCAGCTCGATTTAACAGCCAATGAAGAACCGAGAAAGGCAACTTAAATAGTACACAGTCTAGTATGTGTTGAATGACTATTGGTTCATAGATTTGATGTTAGATGGGATCGGCTGATGCATGCTTCACTAAGGTGAGCTGCCTGAAATGATGCTACGCTTGATTTCAGCAACCTCTCTCTTTTATTACCTGAACAAGCAAACGATACTTCACCTGGTTAGTCACAGGGTTATTATTTTTCGCCAGCTGTCTAGCCTTATAACATTAACTTTGCCTGAATGTTTGGTACATTTTGATCTCAAAAGCATATATGTTTAAAACCTGCGAGAAGAATTAAAAACACTTTACAATCGTTTGGATCATCATGAATTCTTTGACTCGGCATTGTACCCGATCATCTCAAACATGTCTCTCTTCTTCCTTTTTTCCACCAAGGTTTACTCTCGTTCCCCAATTCTTCTCATTTTATAACTACAGTTGGTTTATTCCCGTACCTGATGTTGCATACTCACCCATGACGGTGGAATCATAACAAGATGAATGGTTTCACAAACCGTAAGATATTCTTCAAATGTAAATCCATTCTGAGACCACCGACTCCACCTTTCTCTCTTGTTGTTCTCTCTGTTCTTCTGCTGTAGTTTGCCACAGAGATGGATTGAGGTTGTGAGAGGGCTTGTTTGTTGTCCGCTTTTCTTTTCACCATTTTAAACTTAATGTTCCTTCATCTAGGTGAGTTGCTGGTTCATGTAACAGTTTTTTACCGCTCAGTTAGTCTGGTTCGGTTTCATCAGACGTCGCTCCATCTGTTTCCACGTCTTCCTCTTGTGGTGCTGGTGCTGTAGATCCTCTGAACTTCTTCCTCTTTTCCTCAAACTCTTCCGTTTCTCGTAGCACACTTTTGCTTCTCGCTGACGTTTGTTGAACAAGCTCGAGTCAGTTCATCTCTGCTCCTTTTGAGGAAGCTGTTTCAGAAGTCGTCTGGAGCACCTGAAGAATCTGACTGACCTCTCGCATATTTTAAATTAAACTTTTCAACCATCTTGTCTTGCCCATGAGAATACATGTGGAAAACATATCACCACGGGTTGCACATGGGGTTGCATATGTGATCAAATGTGAAAAACAAGTGAAGTTAATGTGTCCTTTATATATGGAATTACTCCCGATATGTATATATATATTTCTTTTTTGTATTCGTAAATGTTATTGGGTCAGTGGTTCATCACTTTAGGTTTATAATAATACATATGTTTATAGTGACTTAATTCTGGAAACAAATGTAGTAAATACAGATCTGTATCATGCATTGATCTAACACTCATATTTCTGTTTAATTACAGATCAAAGGTCACACTGGATAATAACTGGTCCAGTATTAGCTGTGGTCCTGCTACTGGTGCTGCTGGTGGTTTCATTGATCATATATAAGCGCTATTGGAAACGTAAGTAACATGTGAGTTTAAACAACTGTTTTACATCCGTGTATGTTTTCAGCATTACTGACAAAAGTGTTTGTCTGTTTGTTTGTTTGTTTGTTAGGTGCTGAAATGCTTTAATACATGAGGTGAGTCAGACCACAACAGTATCTTAGATAAGAGATCATGTACAGCCAGCAGGTGTTCAGGTGATCAGGATCCCGATGATAACCACTGACTGGATGTACATTATCTCGTATATCACACAGCCACACGAGTCCATCTTTTCATTATAATTCAATATGTGTTGTTTAGGTATATTCATATTTAATTGACAGTATAGCACTTAGTGAAAATAGTGATTGAATGATATATGCTACAACTTTTTCAAACTTTGAGTCAATAATCTGGTTTAAACTGTGTTCTCATATTTGTTTTTTATAAATGTCAGGTTGATGCATCTTGTGACACATTTTTATATGATCTCATATGTACAGTTTACAGTTTCATGCATTTGGTCAAAGACACTGATCAACACCATCTGAAGATGTGAGATCCCATGATTTATTCTGTCTGTGTTTTCTTACAGAGCAATGGAGAGAATAAAGCGGTGGCACATGTTACCCATATGAACTTTCAACACTAAAAGCTTATTGTAACTGAATACAAAATGTGAAAAATGTTCATCAGAAACACTGAAGTCAATACTAAGGTCTCATGAATGTGCAAATGAATCCCCGACCACTACAGATCACCTCATAATATTCATGTTTCTCCTTCTTTTTGGGACAAAATCCCAACTCAAATGCAATTGTGTTTTGTACATTAAAAAACTGCTTCATTTATGAAAACACTTATAATAACGTAAATAAGCGGGTGCTTTAACTTGAAGCTTTTCTTTAAAAAAAAACAACCACTACACCACATTATCTGTAATTCAATCCGTTTGGGTTATTTTTCTGTTAGGTCACGAGGTCTCTGCAAAGTTTAGCGCTCGGGGAGTTGGAAAACAAACTAGAAGCACTAGTACTTATATTTATAAAGTTAAACTTTCTGTAGTTTAACCATGGTGTTTGTTGTAAATCCACATTAACAACAAATTTACCATTTTCTCACTATAGTACCTGGTTTAGATGATGATGTTTGTAGTAAACCCATGGATAATTTATTTTCCTAATAGGTTCTCATTGTTTTATAAGAGAAAGATAATTGTCATGTTAAGGACACTCAACTCTAATGAGAGACATGTCCGCTTCATATGTGGTCATTTTACTTTGGACTTTGAAAATATATTTCAGTTTTCACTTTAAAAATATGTACGATGTATGTTGCCATATTAAAGTGTATTATTGGCATTGGACTTTATTCAAATCTGTCTTTAAGAATCACAGCATATGCAGAATCAAATATGAGAACACTGTACAAATAAAAACCAAATCCTTTCACTACACCTCTCTTTAAATTCCCTGTGTACTGCATTATTGTATATGAAACGTTGTATTGCTGGTACTTGTGATTATTGCCTTCTTTAGACCAATATATTGTTGTGGCTTTGGATAAAAGCATCGGCTGAATGAATGTAAATGTACTTTTGAGAAAAGCTCTATACAAATAAACTTGAACTGAATTGAAAACATTAACCTGACCTGTACATTGTCAACAAACAGCATACAGCGAGATACAATATTCCATATGAAAAACATCAAGGAAACTATTTGAAGGTTAAAATATTATAAAATAAAGTATTTGTTGGTGGTTTGTCAGGACAAAATGGTACAAAAATACATTCTTCATGATCCTATAGGTGTTTACTCACATTACCAAATAATAAACAAGTACATCAAATTAATAAAAAAATATTTCTACATGACGTTTCTAAAGTAGAATGTGTTAATGAAGTATTTACAGTTACACAGTTATTATGATAAGCTCCTTTGGTCATGTTTGAGAGAAACGACGCCCCCTGGTGGTGAGATGCTTTATGCACCTTGTGTTATTCGTGTGTACAGAGAGAGACTGAATGTTTAGCACCCTGAATACATATTAGTATGCTTATTTTAGTTAGACCTTTACATAAATCACGGCTAGATTAAAATATTTTTAAATAGAAATAAATGTAAACGTATTGAGGAAACTGCATCCACAGGTCAACGTCTCGTGTTGACACCAGCGTACACCACCTCATCATCCTCTTCTTTAACTCTCTGTGAGAAAAACAAAAGCAGGTGTATTTAAAAGTGCTATACTGGATATAATGTGTTATGTACACAGATAACAGAAATTCGACTTCAGAATAAACTGTGTTTCTGCACTGGTGAGGTGTTTCACAGGAAACCATAAACGTGAATCTGACACTCGTGAAGATGCATCTGTGGCTGATGTGTTATGAGCTCTGCAGTGATCATCTGACTCTCATGCATTAATGTTACGGCACGTCCCAATTCACATCCTAGCCGACCTAAATAGTATTACATTTACATTTAGTCCTTTAGCAGACGCTTTTACAAGATGATATCAAGTGGTTTTGTGCCTAGACTGCCTTTTGGAAAAAAACAAACATGATATTACTGCAAGTCAACAGACATAAATACTAGTTAAACCATAGTAACCAAACCGTGGCCGTAATATTCCTATTGATAGTGAATGCATAGAAAATGTGGTTACTACACTTTTACTACAACAAAACCATGATTTATTTTCATAAGAGAGTATATTTGACAAAGGTTAATGTATTATTGTTTACTGATGTGTGTAAAGTACTGCAAATATTTTATTGTAAAAGATCGTTCACACTTACTGTTATGTGTTTGTCTCGTTTGTAGAATGTCATATCAGCGTAAGTGACGTCATTCTCACGGCTCTGAACTGTAACAATAAAGACAAATGTGAATCAGATTTCTACAGAGGCCAGAAAAAACCCATCGCGTCACTGCGTAAAATACGCCAAATGTGAATCGTCCCTTAGACTGTAAAATATAGTTCATGACATCCTCTGTAAATAAGCATCAGTCAGAAGAGTTTGTTTCCAATATGAAATAACTCATGTTGTGTATTGTGTTCAGTGTTGGTAGCATGGATTTTAAAGTCAGACTTTGAATATTGATGTAAAATCCAATATTGCACACACATATGTAGTTGAATTACATCAGAAGTAACTGTAGTTAAATTACCGACAATATAAGAGTAATCCATTACTTTACTTTTTAAGGGAAAAGTTATTAAATTACAGTGACCAATAACTTACTAACTAGTTCCACCCAACATCGATTGTGTTATCATGTTTTTATTGTGTATGTTTCCGTTTTTATGGCTTAAATCAAAACAAACCAACTGCAGTTTGATTTATATCAATTGTAATGAGCAATAAAAACGTGAGTTTTTACATTTTATGGACATAAATGGAGCTCTCATTTTGGAAATGAAACTTTAAATAACCATATAATTATTGCTCTAAGCCCCTCCTCCTTGTCTAGAAAATGCTCATGGCTTTCTTTCTCTTGACAGTAAGTCATTTACCTTCTTCATGTGTGTCTGTGCGTTTTCTGCGGATGCAGAAGATCAGAAGAGTTAAAATCATCAGAGATGCGACAGCAGCAACAGCACAAGAGATGAGTGTTGTAGAATCTGCTCCTGCAATGATACACAACAACACATCTGTAAGAGTTCAGTTCATTCAGATGGCATCTTGTCAGTCGAGTGCTAAAACCCCATCCCTTCCAACCCTACTGGAACACCACTGAACATGTGCCTGGTTACCTGACACATCTGAACGCTCTGTTTGAGATGATGATGATGATGAAGCTGATGATGAAGCTGATGATGAAGATGATGATGATGATGATGCTGATGATGATGATGACGATGGAGTTTGTGTAGATTCACTGATGCTGACAGTACTGGAAGCTGAGACATATAAGAGAATCACAGAAATGCAAATAGATCAACAGTACATAAAACTGATGCTTTATCTGTCGCTGTGAGACTTCACTCTGATTGTTAAGATTAAAAAATGTCAAAGTGAATTATGATGTGATGAGTACTTTTTGATGTTGATTTATCATCATCTGTAGCCTAACGTTATTGTCTTCTCTCTCTCGGTCATTAGCTGACAGGGATGATATTCCTGTGTAGTCTAATACAGAATAAATAACCAAACCTCAAGCATCTTATTATTGTGTTTATCTGTATATTCTCATAATGTATAAAGTTTACCATTATGGTGGATGCTGATGTCATAATAGTCTTAAATGTCTTAATGGCGGCAGTTTAAAGTGATGATGTAATGCACGCTTACCTCGAACAGACGCTTACTGATACTGAACTTGTTCTTTTATGGCAGGCAGGCTGTCTTGACCTTCTGTCCCTGTGCGTTTATATATCTGAACTTATGTTTTACGTGTCATACTTTCCTGTTATATATGGAAAACGTGTGCGCTTCCCTTTTTCCCGAGAAAAAACATGTTGCAACCATTTGACATCACTATTTTGACGGCAAAAAAATGGAGGCCTCCGAGTAAATATTTGTTTTCCAAGTTTATGAATACTGTGACAGTTACACAGTTCACATTTATAAAGTCAATGCCATTGTTCATATATTAGGCCATACATCTCTCTATACCCAAGGTTCTCTTTAACTGCTTTTGTAAAATGGTCACCACACAATACAAACCAGAATCAAGGAGCGGGACTAACCGTCTCTTAAGGTAAGAAATTACAAACTCAACTGAGAAAAATACAGTTCAAATTAAACAGTAAAACTCTACTCACCATAAACACTAAGACTGAAATTCTTTATTATCTGTTTGTTGTTAAATGTTTTCTTTAATAGATGATAAAGTCCAGAGTGTTGAGATGTGATGTCTGTGATGTTGAGATCTCCAGTCTGATTGTTCATCTTCAGTCTGTCTCTGAATATCCCCGTCTTGTTATATGTGGGATTAATATCCACTGATCTCTTGATTCTGGCAATACGGATGTTATTAAACCTCCACTCGATGACATCATCTGTGTGTATGTGAGTGACGTCAGTGTGTAGAGTAACAGAATCTCCCTCCATCACTGACACTAACTTCACTTCATCACCAAACACACCTGAACAACACAGAAAAAGATATATTTTTTTTTTTTTTTAAACCACACAAAAAGGGGGTTCCCCCCCAGGTTATTTTAAAAAAGGATTTTTTTTTAAAATAGAAAATTTAAGTTCTTTTTAAAAACCAACTTTACAAAAAAACATGACTGGTGTGCATCTTGAGACACACAATCATATTGATATATTATAAGATGTGTCAGTGCAAGTTGATTTTGATCAAGACACTTCTAACATTAAAGTAAATCTGGGATTTAAGGCTTGAGCCCTGTCAGGGAAACCGGCCCTATGAGTGCTACTGTAGACTCATTTAGTCAATCATCAGCATTTTCTGATTTTGCACTTGTAAAGTGAATCTCTGCTCTATAAGAACTATATAAGTATATATATACTCTATAAGGTTTATCTTAATGAATGTAAACGCTGCCATCTGAAGCCTGGTGCACACCAAACAATTAGACGGAGACGGCTGAATAGATGGTTTGGTTGAAACACAAAAACAACACGGACCAAAGCCAAAGGAAGACGGTGTTGAAGAAAGAGTTAAAGGAGAGGAAGAAGAGGACGAGAAACAATCACAGATGTCGTCCGGCTCACGTTTTTTTTTGGCTTTCATGCAGGCTGAGCTGAAGCCGCTTCACCACCATCACCAAAAATAACAGAAATGCAAATAACCCGCAGCATAATGCTTTATATAGTCGATCAGTATTTTTAATCCATATTATTTATTTAAGTCATGATGCTGGTGGATGGTGTCGGCTGTACGGATGCAGGCCTCGGTCCACCTGGGCCCATATGAACCTGTTTACCTTTCAGACGTTACACCACAGGTAGTTGTTAAATAAAGTGTTTGCTTCTGCAAGAGATGTGTGAATGTTTGCATGTTGTCTGTGGTTGTGACTTGCATGTAAAGAGAAGAGGAAATTGTAAGCAAGCGTTTGTATTTTCTGATGTTCTTAACTCAACATAAAATGAATTGCGAAATACAATCCACGGCGTGAAAGGAGATCTTTACACAGGCCTGTTCATGCGCTTTGACCAGTTATTATTGTTCAGTCTAGACGGCGAAGTTGATAGAGTAAATGAGGACACGTTGAAGTTTCATCAGAATCCAGACGTCGGTATTGAGAAAATATATTTTGTGCACACAAATCCACACTCAGTAACTTCAAAAAAAGCTTCTTTCTTTATTTTCATCACTTCCTCTAAAGAATATGAAACAAAGTCAAATTCTGCTTATTTTTGTCTGTGTTTGTGATGTGAATTTGATCGAGGACTTTTCCGAGCATGTGCAATATGTTATTCATGACTGTTTTATGTGATTTCATGTGTTTTTACGTTAAGTCTGAAACTGTGTTGTTCTCGCACTACACATTATTACAGAAGCAAATATAGACATAAAGTCAACTTACCCATCAGAGTCCACAACACAAGAGATGTGAAAAGCATTTTCTGTTGTGATGCTGAGAAATAATAACTCTCTGAAAGACTATAAACTATAATAAAATAATCCCAAACTCAGCGGAAGTGTTGCATTAATGCTGTTTCACGGCACTTAAAGAAACGTTGTGTCGTATCTTGACTAAAGTAAAGAGGAGGAGGAGCGCTGTGGTTTCCAAATGTGTGATTTTGTGCTTGTTTGTCGTCACTGTGAGTAAAACCTGAGATCATCTATATTTTGTTTAGATTACATTTACGCTGTTATCCAACACGACTTACATTGCATTATACATTAATAAAATATATACATTACTGAACATTACATGTTGTTTATTTTATTGTGTAAAAAGTTTTGTGCGAGGATACGATATACTGATTGTGCAATCTAAAAGTCATTACGTTTGAAGAAAGTCCCCACAAAACACAAAGCTAACTGTGCGCAGTGTGTGTATTTATGCTGCATATATCTGTATTATGATTGGTCAGATTGCCTGTCAATCAAACTCTGGTGAAAGGTCAATTGTAAGCTCAACACTGAGCTCTTAAATGTGAATTATTTAATTAATATTTAATCTTAAATATACGGCAAGGCACATCAGTATATTTAACAATCCTTTGTTTTTATTTATTTGTGTACTAGCATCATGTGTTCCAGTTTATTCCTGTACTCCACCGCAGACGGTGCTCTCGCCCAAGACGCAAGGCCCATCGCATTCACTCTCGCCCGTCACAATCCTGCCTCCACTTCCACACCTCTGACTCTCTCTGTGGGTCTCTGGAACTGCCAGACAACTGTGAACAAGACTGACGTCATCCCTGCTTTTGCTAGCCAGTCTGACATTCACATTCTAGGTCTTACTCAGTCTCTCCCCACCAAACTGAAAGAGGAGGAGGCACAGGTTTGCTTATTAACAGTAGTTGGAAATATTCCACACTATCTTCCCTATGCAACAACTATTCATTTGACTACCACACTGTGAATATCACTACTCCTACTCAGATCAGGATTGTCGTAGTTTACCGCCCCCTGGGTCTTCTACACAATCTTATTGAAGAGTTAGATGTGCTGCTCTCATCATTTCCAGAGGATGGCGCCCCTCTCGTAGTCTTTGGGGACTTCAACATCCACCTGGACAAACCCTATGCTTCTGACTTCCACACCATCACTGCCTCGTTTGGTCCTCGCTTTAGCTGGTACTCTCAGATCAGGAAACCAGCTTTATCTCATCTACACCCGTAACTGCACCACAGACAACATTAAAGTCACACCTGTTCACATTTCTGACCACTTCTTCATCACTTTCAATATGCTCCTCCCTACAAGCACTACACCGACACCACCACCTGTTTATTTTAGACAGAACCTTCGCTCTCTCTCCACTAGCACCCTCTCTGCTAAAGTGACATCCTCTCTTCCCTCCAACTTTCCATCTCTAGACGCTGACACTGCCACCGACACCTTATACTCCATGCTTACATCCTGTCTAGAGAATCTCTGTCCTCTTTTCTCCAGACCACCTCGTGTCACCCCCTCCTGCCTTGGCTGTCTGACATCCTCCGTGAACAACGAAGTTAAAAGGAAATGGCACAAGTCTTGCTGATCTAGGGGACTACAAGTCACTACTCTCCTGTTTCTCTGCTAGTGTTGCCAAAGCTAAACATATGTTTATACCACCAAGGTGAGCAATGCACCGACACTCGGTTGTTTTTCAAGACCTATAGCTCTTTTCTTTGCCCCCTCCTCCTCCCACTACATCTTTGACTACTGAGGACTTTGCTGTATTTTTCACAGAGAAAGCATCATCCATCAGCAAATAATTCACCTCAGACCTCGGTACACACTACCCTCACTTCAAACATCAAACTCTCCTCTTTCGCCCCATTGACTGACACCGAAGTCACCCGACTTCTCTCCCGCCACCCCACCACCTGTCCCCTTCACCCAATCCCGTCCTATCTCCTTCAGACCATATCCAGCACACCTGCACTCACACACATCATCAACACCTCCCTGCTCACCGGCACTTTTCCATCCACATTCAAACAGGCCCAGGTCACGCCCCTACTACAGACCTGTCTCTCTCGTCCCATTTATTGAAAAAACTCTTGAAAGGGCAGTTTTCAACCAGGTGTCTTCCTACCTATCCCAGAACAAACTACTGGATGACAAGCAGTCTGGCTTCAAAACAAACCACAAAGTTTGACACAGTCAATCACCAGATACTGCTAGCAACCCTGTCATCTTCAGGAATCTCAGGTTCCCCTCTCCGCTGGTTCAAAGCCTACTTCTCCGGCAGATCCTTCAGTGTGTCATGGAGGGGCTCGATGTCCACTGCTCACCATATGATCACTGGGGTCCCTCAGGGATCGGTGCTTGGACCGCTGCTTTTTTCCATCTACACAACATCCTTGGGACCCATCATACGGGCACACGGCTTCTCGTATGACTGTTAGGCTGACAACACCTAGATTTGTTTTCATGAAAAAAATGAAAATGTATAATTGGAAAACAAAAATACTGCAAATAACTCTGGTTCAGCTTGAGCGAGTATGAAAATGATAGCAGGCCTAACAATTTAGATCTGCTCATTGATTTTAGAAGGAATATTCATGTGCACCAAACTACCATAACCACAGATCAGTGTGTAAAAAGGTCAACAGTGTCTGTGTTGCTTAAGGAAGCTATCATCACACTTTCATATTATCCGAACGCTAAGGGGATGTTCAATCAAAAAGAACTTTGTGTGATTTTTTACTCGCCCACATGACGTTAAACATTTTAAACTGAGAACATGAGAACTTTCGGCATCTTCGGAGCACAAATGAATAAATGAATAGATATTTCCACACCATGATGTCTATGAGGAAGCCTGGAAATCTCTCGGACTCTCGCCCTTGCACAGAGTTCAGCTTCCCTCTGGACTGAGGTTTTTAATCCCCCCAAAATTGCTTTGTCCCCACAGTGTTAAATAATGTGTAGAATGGTGGATTTTAAGTAGCATGTGATGGCATTGTTGTTGTTCTTGTGTTTTGATATTGTATGTAAAGATGGATGTCAATGTCTCTTTCTACTGCAAAACAATGTACCTGTTGGTATAAATAAAGCTTACCTAAGTGATGGTGACTGCATTGTATTCGAGGTGTTGGAAACAAGCAAACCTGTTCCCTTCATCGCCCAGAAGGATGAGGAGTGCTGGTGAAGAGAGGACCGATGGATTGGAGGGTCACTAATTCCTCTTTCTTTGAAAAGCCTAATTCCTAATTCCTCCTTTTTTGAAACTTCATGTTGTGTCTTCTTCACGTGAACGCACTCATTCTGATTTCATCTCTTCAGACATGACGGGTCATTTATTATTCTTTGCTCTTTCAGTATTTCTGGCTGGTGAGTGTTTTGTGTTGAATGTGTGTTGATGTTTGTTATGGACTGAAGCGTCTGAGCTGAATTGAGGAAGGAATGTTGTGTTGGTTTATGTCTTTTGTCAAATTTTATTTGACATTATTGTTTGTGTTGTTCAGGTGTGTTTGGTGCTGATGGTGTTGTGAGATTGTCAGCGATTGAAAGAGATAATGTGACTCTACGCATGAATCCTGATGAAACGCAGAAAGCTGCAGATCTGATCTGGATGTTTAATGATGAAGAAACATTTATTGCAAAGATCAACAGAGAAACACACGAGACCTCAATACTTGGAAACATTGATCAGAGATTCAGAAACAGACTTCAGGTGGATCAGACGGGATCTCTCAGCATCACTGATGTCAGAACCACAGACTCTGGACTTTATAAACTACAGATCAGCAGCAGATCTGGGGTTTCATACAAGAGATTCATTGTGATCGTCTGTGGTGAGTGAACAATGTTCTCAAGGGTTTCAAAAAATGTGATTGTGTTTCTTGCTCTTTTAGCTTCTGTATGTGCTCACGATCTTATTTCTTCTGTTTCCAGAAACCAGGGAGACGTCACTCTGGTTTACAGCTGCAACATTTTTATTTCTGCTGTTCATTAATTTGCTGATAATTGTATTTATAATAAGCTTTGCAAGACGTGTAAGTAACATATTTAATGACTTTATTACTTGTGATTATGAAGAACAGATTTTAATGTGTGTGTTTGTGTTTTCAGTGGCTTCAATGCTTATGTAACAGATAAGGTGAGTCAGACCACAACATTATCCCGTAAAAACATCATTTTCTGAAACACTGTAAAATAACTGTTTTATTACAAGCTTTTCATGTTTCTCTTGTTAGTTTACCGTCTTTATATAATTGTACACATGTTTTACGTTAAAAATGCATGAATTGATTTTATTTTCCTGCGATTGTAAAATAATGTAAAATTACAGCTTTGTCATGTAAACGTTTGTCTTGTTCTGTGTTTTTTTACCGTATTTTAAAAATACGTGAAAATCTAACGTTAAAGAAATTACGGTAAAATTGTGTAAAATTGATGTAGTTCATACAGTTTACAGTTTCATACATTTGACCAAAGAAGAAGTGAGATCACATCACATGATCCTGTGATTCTGTGTGTGTTTCCTTTCAGAACTAAGACAATAAAGAGAAAATAAAGAGGGAACATTTGACTTCCAACATTATTAGGAGAAATAAGACACATTGGACCTGCAATATTAGCACACTGGACTGTTATCTCGCGCCATCTAGAGGATTCTCTTTACATTGCATCAAATGATACCAAACTCAAATGCAATGATGTCTAATATATTTAAAAACTGCTTAGTGGGCCCTCTGGAAACACTAATACAACATTAATAAATGTCATCGCATCATGAAATTTGTTCTTTTGAACTTGTGAAACTTTTCTCTCTATCCACTACATCACATGAATCTCTCTTCATTTATTTACATGAACACAATGCTTGAGTTATTTCAGTTTACTTCAGTATGTCAGAACTAATAAAGAAAATTCAGCAAACAGTGACTCTTCACAGACCATTACATTAAAAGTTCAACAGCTTATACGTTTATTGAAAATCAGGAGAGGACGGAACAATGTTATTGAATTCAAGTTACTTAAATGTATTAATACTAATTATAAATGTCTCTTTTGCACTAAACTGATAAATTCCACTAAATTTGATGTTATAATAATAAATAAATGATGCCAATGGTGATCTGTTGTTTGACTAATATAACCTGGACACATTTCTGTTGTACAATTATTGTTCTCGGGGTACAATTTATAAGAATATAAATCTATGGAGTAGCTCTTCTGTGTCTCTTATATGGTTCTCGGGTACAATAATATACATTGACTTCTGCAGATTTACTCGCTGAAGACTGTTGAGATTATATACAGTAGTGATCTAACTAAATCAATCAGGGTTTTACTATAGTTAAATAGAGTAAAACCACAAAATGTAATGCTTTTTACTATAGTAGTCTTTTATTTGTAGCAAAACCAAGTATGGTTTTCTTTCCTAAATACGTTCGTATTGATTTTAAAGAGAAAGATGATTATGTAAAGACATGTTTAAAAAATATCCACTTCATATGAAATCTTTTTACTGAGGCATTATGTTTAAATCTCCACCTTTAAAATAAGTTTGATGTCTTATTATGACAATAGAACAATCATAAAATGTGCAGATGATTCAGTTATTGTTAGTTTGCTTCAGGTAAATGAGAACAGCCACGGCCCAGGTGTTGTTCAGTGTTGTGAAGAGTCTTATCTACAGCTTAATATATGAAAGCTAAAGATCTGCTCATTGATTTTAGGAGGAATATTCATGTGCACCAAACTACCTTAACCACAGGTCAGTGTGTAAAAAGGTCACCAGTGTCTGTGTTACTTAAGGAAGCTATCATCACACTTTCATATTATCCCAACGTTAACGGGATGTTCAACCAAAAATCAACTTTGTGTGATTTTTTACTCGCCCACATGACATTTTTAACTGAGAACATGAGAACTTTCGGCATCTTCGGAGCACAAATGAATAAATGTACGTGACATCCGAGAGATTTCCACACCATGATGTCTATGAGGAAGCCTGGAAATCTCTCGGACTCTCGCCCTTGCACAGAGTTCAGCTTCCCTCTGGACGGAGGTTTTTAATCCCCCCAAAATTGCTTTGTCCCCACAGTGTTAAATAATGTGTAGAATGGTGGATTTTAAGTAGCATGGGATGGTATTGTTGTTGTTCTTGTGTTTTGATATTGTATGTAAAGATGGATGTCAATGTCTCTTTCTACTGCAAAACAATGTACCTGTTGGTATAAATAAAGCTTACCTAAGTGATGGTGACTGCATTGTATTGGAGGTGTTGGAAACAAGCAAACCTGTTCCCTTCATCGCCCAGAAGGATGAGGAGTGCTGGTGAAGAGAGGACCGATGGATTGGAGGGTCACTAATTCCTCTTTCTTTGAAAAGTCTAATTCCTAATTCCTACTTTTTTGAAACTTCATGTTGTGTCTTCTTCATGTGAACGCACTCATTCTGATTTCATCTCTTCAGACATGACGGGTCATTTATTATTCTTTGCTCTTTCAGTATTTCTGGCTGGTGAGTGTTTTGTGTTGAATGTGTGTTGATGTTTGTTATGGACTGAAGCGTCTGAGCTGAATTGAAGAAGGTGTTTGTCAGCGTGTAAGCAGGTTTTGTGTGTGTTTGTAAGAGATAATGATTTGAAAACTTACAACATGTGAAAAGCACAATTTTATTGTTTTGAATATCAATATTGTGTTTGTGTTGTTCAGGTGCTGATGGTGTTGTGAGATTGTCAGCGATTGAAAGAGATAATGTGACTCTACGCATGAATCCTGATGAAACGCAGAAAGCTGCAGATCTGATCTGGATGTTTAATGATGAAGAAACATTTATTGCAAAGATGGACAGAGAAACACACGAGACCTCAATACCTGGAAACAAGGATCAGAGATTCAGAAACAGACTTCAGGTGGATCAGACGGGATCTCTCAGCATCACTGATGTCAGAACCACAGACTCTGGACTTTATAAACTACAGATCAGCAGCAGATCTGGGGTTTCATACAAGAGATTCATTGTGATCGTCTGTGGTAAGTGAACAATGTTCTCAAGGGTTTCAAAAAATGTGATTGTGTTTCTTGCTCTTTTAGCTTCTGTATGTGCTCACGATCTTATTTCTTCTGTTTCCAGAAACCAGGGAGTCGTCATACTGGTTTATAGTTGCAGCATTAACTCTGCTGTTCCTGAATTTGCTGGTTATTGTATTTATAATAAACGTTGCAAGAAATGTAAGTAACATATTTAATGACTTTATTACTTGTGATTATGAAGAACAGATTTTAATGTGTGTGTTTGTGTTTTCAGTGGCTTCA
The DNA here is from genome assembly GCA_037178815.1 of Barbatula barbatula. Taxonomy (NCBI): domain Eukaryota; kingdom Metazoa; phylum Chordata; class Actinopteri; order Cypriniformes; family Nemacheilidae; genus Barbatula; species Barbatula barbatula. The sequence continues at coordinate 17,781,089 of CM074088.1, forward strand.
ATGCTTATGTAACAGATAAGGTGAGTCAGACCACAACATTATCCCGTAAAAACATCATTTTCTGAAACACTGTAAAATAACTGTTTTATTACAAGCTTTTCATGTTTCTCTTGTTAGTTTACCGTCTTTATATAATTGTACACATGTTTTACGTTAAAAATGCATGAATTGTTTTTATTTTCCTGCGATTGTAAAATAATGTAAAATTACAGCTTTGTTATGTAAACGTTTGTCTTGTTCTGTGTTTTTTTACCGTATTTTAAAAATATGTGAAAATCTAACGTTAAAGAAATTACGGTAAAATTGTGTAAAATTGATGTAGTTCATACAGTTTACAGTTTCATACATTTGACCAAAGAAGAAGTGAGATCACATCACATGATCCTGTGATTCTGTGTGTGTTTCCTTTCAGAACTAAGACAATAAAGAGAAAATAAAGAGGGAACATTTGACTTCCAACATTATTAGGAGAAATAAGACACATTGGACCTGCAATATTAGCAAATCTAGAGGATTCTCTTTACATTGCATCAAATGATACCAAACTCAAATAATATATATTTTTTTGTCTAATATATTTAAAAACTGCTTAGTGGGCCCTCTGGAAACACTAATACAACATTAATAAATGTCATCGCATAATGAAATTTGCTCTTTTGAACTTGTGAAACTTTTCTCTTGTTCCACTACATCACATGAATCCCTCTATTCTTCATTTATTTACATGAACACAATGCTTTTTGTAATGTTTTGTTTTGGTTTACACTGCATTTGTGTAAACACAATTTATCATTCATCACTATGATCCATAGCGTAATATATATTATGTTATATATCATTATTAATATTTTTATTATAGGACACAAGGATATATATTAAATCGTTTTCCCCATTTTTCCTGTAAATATGTTCTGTAATTTTATAGTTTTTGACTGTATTTCAAAAAAAACTTTTTTTTTTAAAGAAAACTTATAATTTCTGGCAGCTGTGGCACCAGAATTAAACTGTAAAATAACGTGTTTTTCCTGTATTATTAAAAGTCTTTTACAAATATTTTCTATAATTTGACGGCTTTGACCGTATTGAAAAAAAACATATTTTTAAAAATTTTATGTGGAAAAATCTATAAAAGAATATCAGAAAAATTCTGTCAAATTACAGTTTTTATACAGTGTATGTTATTGTTGTATGTTTTATATATGTATTGTTTTATGGTCTTATCACACAGAATCCTTAATTCTCACTTTATACTTTCATGGAAATTTAATATTTCTGGCACTTTTTGATTATTGCCATCTTAAGATAAATCATTTGTTGTATATCTTTTATTAAAAAGCGTCTGCTCAATGAATGAATGTAATTTAGGTTAAACTAAATGTATTAAGAGAGCTGTATAAAAATCTACTTGAATTGAATCTGAGCTTTACACGGTCAACAAAAAACATTGTTGTGCAATATTCAAAAACAATATTCTATATTAAATATAAAATATCAAGGAAACGACTTTGAGGACAAAATGGCCGCATCCAGTGAAATAATTTTTCAGACTGAGAGATGTTTTTAGGAATATACGTTCTAATACATGAACTGTATTTTTATGCGGAAACTGTAAATATTATTACTTATGACTAAATTAGACAGGAAAGAACAAATGTCATGAATTATTTGCATGTTTTGTCAGGTCAAAAAACCCTCAATTGTAAAAATATACAAACATTGTTTTTAATCCAATTTTTTTATAATGACATTCTTGGTCTTGTACAGACTAGTATATATTATAAGATATCATTGCTTTCCGCAATGAATGACAAATAAATTGAAAAACATTTTCACATGACTCCTCTAAAGCTGAATCTATTATTTAAGTATTTACAGTAGTGTGGATAAATCATGTTTAAGAGAAATTGACAGGATTTACGCACCTTTCATACTTGGGAATCACTGAATAAGCCCTCAGAATACATCTTAAGTCCATAGAAAATAACCCACCATTGACTATACTCCATTCTCATTTAAGATTATAAAGTGAAGTGTAAGAGGTGTGTAGCATGCAAACTTCCCCATCACATGTCGTCGTCTTCTTCTGGTAAACACAATCTTGTTTTGAAAGAGTCTTGAGACATGACGGGTCATTTATTATTCTTTGCTCTTTCAGTATTTCTGGCTGGTGAGTGTTTTGTGTTGAATGTGTGTTGATGTTTGTTATGGACTGAAGCGTCTGAGCTGAATTGAGGAAGGAAGACGTCGCGTTGGTTTATGTCTTTTATGAAAATATTTTAACATAAACCAGTTAATGTGAGTGTGTGTTCAAGTGTTTGTCAGTGTGTTTTGTGTGTGTTTATCAGATATGTTTCGTGTAAGGTTCATCCAGACATCTTGTTTTAGGTTTGGTTTTTGACGTCAAAGTTTTAATCACCTTCCAACTTGATTGTAAAACATTATAAATGATGTTTATTTGAAAATGTGAGCATGCAGAATACACAGTTACAGGTATTTTATTTGACATTATTGTTTGTGTTGTGCAGGTGTGTTTGGTGCTGATGGTGTTGTGAGATTGTCAGCGATTGAAAGAGATAATGTGACTCTACGCATGAATCCTGATGAAACGCAGAAAGCTGCAGATCTGATCTGGATGTTTAATGATGAAGAAACATTTATTGCAAAGATGGACAGAGAAACACACGAGACCTCAATACCTGGAAACATTGATCAGAGATTCAGAAACAGACTTCAGGTGGATCAGACGGGATCTCTCAGCATCACTGATGTCAGAACCACAGACTCTGGACTTTATAAACTACAGATCAGCAGCAGATCTGGGGTTTCATACAAGAGATTCATTGTGATCGTCTGTGGTGAGTAAACAATGTTTTCAGAGTCAAGTTCTCAAAGTGTTTGTTTACTGTCATGATTCTGCCTCCTATGTTTGTCTCAGTCTTGTGGCAGGATCATGACAGACCCACGTGTTACGTGTAAGAGAGACGTGTTTGTGTTCCCCATCTTGTTTCGGATCCCTTTATAAAGCCTTTGTGTTTGGTTTGTCTGAGTTCCCCTTACTCGTGACCCTTCATCATAAGGTCATTTCTAGTGTTGTCTTTGGAGAATCTTTCAAGTCGAGCGTTTCTTTATACACTAAAAGATTCCTTCATGTCATTTCTCTGTCACAGAAGAGATGAGTTTTAAGTAGTTTTTTGAAGGTTGGCGCGGTGTTGGTTTCATTTTGGACGAGTGCTTTAAATTGTAGAAGTCCATTTCCAAATCTCTGCAGTATTTGTTTTGCAATTTGCAGCCGAAGGCAGGAGTCAAGGAGACGAGGTTCTTTAAAAGTGTCGTATGAACTGAATCTGGTCCGGCTCTGCTACCAGTCTGTCAATCACCAGTATAAACACGCTAGATGAAAACAGTTCACGGCCTGAAGTGGTGGTCTGGCTCTGTGGATTCATCACTGCGCTTTCTACGCGGACAGTGTTTGAGACATTTGTTTTGCCGTTGCCTCAAAGGTTCTTGAAGTCCGCCATTGTTAACACAGTTTGACCATCTGTTTCTTCCTCTTCTCCAGCTGCTGTGTCTGCTTATCTTACTTCCTCTTCTGTTGAAATTTAACAGCTTTTCAAAAAGTACGCCAGTGTGGTTGGTCGACTGAAATGAATTCAAATGAAATAATGTACACAGAATAATAATATTCATATCATGTGAATGTGTTTCTCTTTAGCTTCTACAGAATCCAGTCAGACGTCACTCTGGATGAAAACTGGACCGGTTTTATCAATACCTCTGGTCCTGATGCTGCTGGTTTCCTTTATAATATAACCTTCAAGCCCTGCTTGACTTTACTACATGTGATTATTAACAACAGATTCATATCATATGATATGAGAGACATAGAGAGAGAGAGATGATGAAACGCTTTAGTCAGACATTAACACAACACAAGACTCTGTTTTACACTATCGAATCTCAATATTCTTCATTTATTTTTGAACACTGTACTTTTTCTAATCCAACACTTGTAGTGCTACTGTCAGTATTTGATCATTATAATCTGTAATGCCGTGTTTACTCACATTGATAGATTTGTTCATATGCACACTTGACACTAAATAAGAACACAATATCTTCCTGATCCTCATTTTTATTCACATTCTTGATGCTGTTTTTGCTTGTACACTATTGTCATATAAGATGTCATTGCTTTCCGCACGGCATGATGTCTTAAACAATAAAAAAAGAAGTATAAAAAATGACAGTGATGCAGTTTAATTCAACTTTAGGAGCAGTCGCGCCCCCTAGTGCCACCTTGCGTGCACGGCGAACTGATGCTGTGTGTTGGGAATTATTGAATAAATCCGAATCCATATTTTCTTAACATGAAAGTCTGAAGAAAGAAGAAATAGTGGCAGGAAGCTGTCACAGACCTTTTCATTTAAATGGATGGACACATGATCCAGACAATAAATGCAAAAACGTTTGAGAGAACTGTCTGTCAGGCCATGGAAGACTGTCGATCAACATCTCATGATGACTTCTGTGTACACCACATCTTCCTCCTCCTCCACTTTAACTCTCTGTGAGAAAAACAGAAGATACAACAAAAACAGACAGATACACAGACTATATACTGTATATGTCATGTTTTATTGGTGTTTAATGCAGATCTAAAGGAGACAGTTAGTAGTTCTAAGTCTGTTTGTGCACACTTGTTTCACAGGAAACCATGGACGCGTGAAATGAATCTGACACATGTGAAAATGCATCTCTACACGTGTTATGAGCTCGTTTTATAACATAACATCTTCCAACATTGCAATGTTAATGTCATTTGTTGGCAGGGCGCTAGCCACAGAGTAACTATGGTTTAGTTGCAATAAATCTACACAGAATCACAGTTTGACATTAAATGACTATTGAAATTGATTTCTTGCTCCGAAACAATTCTGGTAGTGATTCAAACACATCATCATTATTTTACCTTTATGTGTTGGTCTTGTTTGTAGAATGTCACATCAGCGTACGTGACGTCATCCTCACAGGATTGATCTGTGACCATCATAATAAAATGTCAGACTTCTACATATCTTGTAGCTTGAAGTCATAAATAGTTTTCCAAATAGAAACAGCTTTAGATAGATTATTTATAATGCGTGACATTATCTGTAAATAAAGTGTTGAATTGAAAGTATAAGGAATAATAAAAACATAATTTCTCTGATCATCCTTTACCTTCGTCGTGTGTGTTTGTGTGTTTTCTGCAGAACATCAGAAGTGCAGAAACAATCATCACACATCCAACAACAGCACAAGAGATCACAACTATATATCGCCAGTGTGTTCCTCCTGGTGGACTATAAACATCTGCTGGAATGATAAACATTCACTTTCAAGTTTCATCATATGTATAGATGTCTAGATGCACCACAATAAATACTGCACACAAACTAAAGATTTGTGACTTCCAGATTTGCATGTATTTTTTCATGGATATTTTCATCTGTCATCCGCAGTAGACTTTAACTTGAGATGGCACTTGTGGTGTGTGATACCTACGAATTGTCGAAAAAGATTCAACTTGTGTGTGATTTCTTGTGCACATTGTACAAACCATATTTACAAACATCCTTTAGACGCATTGTCTCAATGTGCTGCCACAGCTTCTTCTACTGATCCCCCAAAGCCAAACATTGCAAGAAATGGAGTCTACAGTATATAAATCACTGAGCATGTGTTTACCTGACACACCTGAACTCTCTGATGATGATGAAGATGATGATGATGATGATGATGGAGTTTGTGTAGATTCACTGATACTGACAGCAGTTCGAGCTGAAAGATATTACAGAATCACAGAATGTGCTGCTTTATCTGACACTGCGAGACTTTATTATGATTGTTAAGACTAAAAACATTAAATATCATTTATAATATTTAATCCACAAACTCAATAAAAACATCACCGTGTAAATGACACGTTAAACTCACCATAAACAGTGACATAGAAATTCTTTATTATCTGTTTGTTGTTAAATGTATTCATTATTAGATGATAAAGTCCAGAGTGTTGAGATGTGATGTTTGTGATGGTGAGATCTCCAGTCTGATTGTTCATCTTCAGTTTGTCTCTGAATATCTCCGTCTCATCTTCATGTATGGGATTAATATCCACTGATCTCTTGATTCTGGCGATGACAGGACCATTTACTCCAAACCTCCACTCGACCGTTTCATTTCTCTGTATATCAGTGAGATCAGTGTGTAGAGTAACAGAATGTCCCTCCATCACTGTGATCTTCACTACATCACTAAACACACCTGAACAACACAAACACAGACACACAGTTCTTTATAAACACACAGTAAAAGTGAGTAAAACCTTCACTCGTCGTCTTAATCATGAAGTCTGCTGTTTCACAACACTTAAAGCTGTTAGGTGTGTTCACACTTGAGATGCACAAACCCATTTTGCAACACAACACATTTACACTTCAACATGATGAAAAATGACTCGGTGTGATGTTGACTTCACATATTCAGATCTCAATCCACCCGGCTGACACCCAGAGGTTACACCGCCGGCTGAAGAGGAATAAAGTGTTTGCTTCTGCACGAAATGTGTGAGTTTTTGCATGTTGTGCTTGTTTTGTGGTTTTATATGGAAATTGTGCGTAAGTATTTGTAAAGTGAACATTAAATAAGTCGAGAAATAAAATCCACAGGGAGAAAACATCATCTTAACACAAACACGCTGCACGTTCACAGAAGAACACGGACGGTTTAAAACACTAAAGAATAATGATAATAATCTTGATATAAAGACTGAATGTGTTCATGCACACAAACACAAATCACACATCTGATTTACAGTAATATTACATCATCTATTGAGTTTGATTATGTATTACTGTTCACGAAGAGATAAAGACGTTGATCGAGTAAATGAGCACAGATATCCTTGAACTATTTCAGAGAATATTTGCTCTAAAGACATTTTACTTTATTTATACCCCTCATCTTTTCAAATTTACGCTGGTTTTCATCAAAACTCAAACTCCAGTGAAAGTGTTTGAGCATCTGAAATAAGTTTATTTTTGGATCAGATCTGATCTTTCTTTGTGATCTGAATTTGATGAAGGATTCTTAGCAACTTCCGCATTTAAGATTTTTTATAATGCTTGATTTTTTAAATCATGTGCAATATATAATATATGTTTTGATCTTTAGTCTGAAACTAATGTGTAAGATTTTGTTCTTGCACTTCATTATTAAAGAAGAAAATATAGAAATAAAGTAACTTACCGATCAGAGTCCACAAGCACAACACAAGATACGTGTAAAGCATCTTCTGTTATACAGATATTGTGATGTTATGAAATAACAACTCTCTAAAAGCTACAAAAATACCACAAATAACCCAAACACAATGTTGCATTAATTCAAAGCACTTATGGAAACGTGATGTTATATCTCGACTGAAGGGAACAGGAGGAGGAGGAGAGTTGTGGTTTACAGATGATGTCAAATCAAACCTCCTGCAGTTTCCTCAGATGAACACCAGATGTCACTAACACACAGCGATAGATTGTCATGAAGAACGGTTCTTTTTATTAAAATGATATTTTTTATATTTTAACACCTAAAAGATCACTGTAGATTAAAAACACTCACAACCTCCTCTCCAGTGTAAAACGAGCATTTATTTAAGCATTAAACTTATTCTTATCACTTATTCGTAACTTATTTCCTCACGAATGTCATTAATATTTACAGTTCCATTAAAACCGTTTTAATTCCTTAATATCAACATGTTTAGATGACGTAATGTTCGTTATGTATATGATGTGACGACCATACATGTGTGCGATTACGTACACCTGCGCGTCTTTCTGCGCATGCGCATGGAGAAGCCTCCCAACAAGGTACATCGCGTGACTCTATTTCTCAAGTCTTAACTCTTAACAAATACTTTACACTATTCCAATGTATTAAAAACAGCACGACTTCATTAATATCAAAATAATATCAAAGCTGATATACTTTAGTACAGTTATGTGATTGAACAAACACACACAAAGGACGATTATTTGATTTTGTCCCTTTAATCGCGACTTCAGTACGAATGATTTGTCTTTAATGATATGACACAAATGACACAGTTTTAGGACAGGTTTTATTAAGTGTTTAAAGGTTTTATTACAGTAATAAGTATATGATTGCAGTTTCATCATCTCACCACCAGAGGTCACAATATCACAGCACTGACTGCAGGCCTACAGGTGCTTGTGTGGGTTTCATGATAGAAATGTTATTCATAGGAAATGGAAAGTTGAAAACATCACTGTTTTAAATGCTAAATTCAATAAAAGTAAAACGTTTACTTCGGAGTTTGATGAGTTGTGATGCTGTAATATGTGTAAAGCACCTCTGTCATCTCAGATTCCTGTAAGAAAGCAGAATGATGAGGAAAGTCAGATATTGATGGATTAGTCTGATGTGAAACGGTTCTGCTGGGCTCTTTTACCTGCGTGTTGTGTTTGAAGAATGTTGAATCACAGCAGATGTTTTGTGTTTCATGAGTCTGATCTGTAACAGATGACATGTTTTATCTGTCGGATCATCGCAGACAGTTTGTCACTCTTTAATATACATAATATATATATGACATTTCTGTAAATAAACTACTGCACACAAGTTTCTAGTTTCCTCTGGTCTGACAGTATATCTGATCATCAGTTGTTGTCGTTTACCTTCTTGT
>CM074088.1:17794834-17847334 GCA_037178815.1 Barbatula barbatula
TTAGACTTTTTAAAAGTTTTGTTAGATAAATAATCATTGACGTGTCTTTTAGTGGGATTGTTATCATAATATCGTCGTAATAGACAGTTTAAGAGGACTGTAAACGTGCTTTCTGCTCCATGTGATCATGTCAAACACATTGAAGTGTCATTAGGAACCATTGGCTTGTTTTCATATTCATAATGTAGTGATGTTTAAACTTTCCCCTGATAGCACATACATCTGGGAGATGTCTGCATATGATTTATTGATTTATTATAGACCTTTGTTTTGTAATGTTTGCTCAGCATCTGCTGTCAGATGTCATATAGACATCTAGAAGATATTTGTAAGATGTTTATTTACTTCTGAGATGTTTTTTTACATGGTAAACAAAACTCAACCACCTGAGTGTTGGCCACACCTGCACAAACAGCACAGAATACTTTCGTTTCAAGTTACTCACGGCGTTCACGGACCTGTAGGTCGGTTTTCTCTAGCAGCGCTAAACATTATTTTATATGCTATACAGAACGCACAACAAAAGACGATTCTCAAAACCTGCCAACTCCTCAAGTCAACATCATGAAGATCTTCTTCCTCTGTTTATTCGCTCTTATTTTGAATGGTAAGCTTATATGTTCTTTTAGCTTTATGGTTTGTTTGTCTTTCAGTCGGTGGATCACAGCTAAATGACCGAATAAATGCCATTTGTGAATTCAGAGTTCACTTGTAGTGATTTGCCTCAAACATTAGGATATCTGAAATATGTGTCTTTTGAAGTCATGCATGTATCTTCTGTTCTAAAGCTGTGCTCTCGTGCAAAATATATTATAGATAGACGCAAAATATTTTTATAGTCCATGCCCACTGTATAATATTTTCTCAATATTGTATTCTGTATTTATTCTAACTGTATATCCTGCACTTGCTAACTGCACTTCTGGTTAGACCTAAACTACATTTCCTTACACTGTACTTATGTGTAATGACAATAAAGTTGAATCTAATCTAATCTACTATTAAAGTGTCCACCTGAAGCTGTGACATAACCTAAAACCACTAAACTTCAGTTTGTTGTACAATGCAAGATGGCGTATGTAGAGACATCAGAACATTGTGTGAGCAGTCAAACAGGTCTGCTCTTGACTTCTTTCATCTCGATCATATAGCTTTATACATTTGACGAATACTCCAAATGAACCCATTGACTAAACCTCAGGAAAATATTCACATTTAGTCTGTCAGCTCATGGATCTGTTGATATTAGTCTGTGGACTCTCCAAACATTTTAAGACTCCTGAATGAAATTCTTGTTTTGTCCAATCCTCTCAAGAAAACTGAAGCAGAAGGTCATGAGAAAAGCATTCGCCACTGCATATATGAAGAACAATAAACATAAAGGGATGGTTCAGACTCAATCTGTCATCATTTATTCTCTCTTGTGTGTTTGTAAATCTGTGAGAAATTCTTTCATGTTATGAAGAAATAAGAAACTCATAGATGAGGAAATGACAACAGAATCTTTTATTTGTTTACTGAGCTTGGTGTTTCCATGACTTCACGTTGGCCTCACCCTGTTCACATTCTCAATACCTGTCAAAGGTGAAGAATGTTCCAGGTGGAAACCAGTTTCTGGCACCATATATGTGTGTCGAGATTCACAAGCAATGAAATCGAAAGGGAACGTACTGAAAGTGTTGATAATTATATATATTTTATACTTTTGAAAATGATGATTTTAATTTAATCAGGGACAATGCACATTAATAACACATACGATATGTAAAATCCACCAGATTTAGCCAACACTGGCTAATTTAATCCGTAGTCCCTTTTGGTATTGATGTTGTTCATATCTTATATGTTATATTCCCAAGTCCTTTCTTCTCCAACTGAAATATTTTACGGAATCGGACAAAAACACAACCAGTCATTAAATATTTCGGCCAAATTTTTGGTTTGAGAAAAAACATAGATCTCCAATTTTAAATATTTAGGAACGGTTTTCAATAATATAATTGCTATAAGGGTAATGCATTCATACATTTGCAAACTGTCTCTGTGTTGTTCAGGTGTGTTTGGTGATGAAGTGAAGTCAGTGTCAGTGATGGAGGGAGATTCTGTGACTCTACACACTACTGTCATCAAAAAGAGAGATGATCTGATTGTGTGGTGTTATGGGCTGAACAATACTGTTGTTGGAATAATCAAAGGAAAGTTTGGAAGCACCACATTATCTAAAGATGAGAGATATAAAGACAGACTGATGCTGAACAATCGGACCGGATCTCTCACCATCAGCAATGTCACAACGGATCATTCTGGGATCTATACACTGAAGATCAGCAGCAAAAATAAAGTGTCATATAAGAGATTCAATGTGACTGTCTCTCGTGAGTATTTCAGATTCAATATACTGTCTCTTGTGAACTCCTGAAAATAGTTATGTTTAGTTTTTATGAGTCTAACCAAAACAATTGCAAATCTTTTTCTCTTTTATTTTCTAGCCCATCTGCCTGTTCTTGTCAACAGTAGAGACTTTTCACCAAATTCTTCATCATCAGAAAGATCAGGTACATCAGATGGGATATTAATGTTTTGTGAATTTATATGTGGTGCAATGCTGTCGTGGTTGGGGAACACTTTTGTTTACAACCCTTACTTGGGTCAAAAAGGGAAAAACAAGAAAGTTGAGATGAAGGTTTATTGCATATGAAAAGCTTGTGGAGACAAGATCAAAATCTACTCTAATCTTTACTCTTTTAGATTCTCCTGTCATGAGGATAATTATAATATCACCTGTATGTGTTATTCTGATTTGTGTGGGGATCGTCATCATCATCGTCAGTGTCTGCAGACGCAAAAGAGGAGGTGAAAAAGGCAAGTCTTACCTGCAGCTATACAGACAAAACCTGTGCACAGTTTTGACATTCCTGCTAATGAGAAAACCTGAAATCATCACTCAGTGTCACTCTGTTTTTCAGCAGATCAACCATCACTTGCTGAACAACCTCTGATTAATGAAGAAAGGAACATCTAGCAGCACATCTGAGGATGCAAACGCTGATGTTTCTCAAGGCTTAGTCATTATGCTATCCAAACCAGCTTAGCTGGAAAATCTGATCTAAGATCAATAGTCCATAGACCACTTTTCAGGGAGTATCACCTCACATAAGAGTCTACAGAACTCAGGTCAGGGTTTATCAAAACACTGTATTTGAGTCCATAGACCTCTTTTCAGGGAGTATCACCTCACATAAGAGTCTACAGAACTCAGGTCAGGGTTTATCAAAACACTGTATTCGAGTCCATAGACCTCTTTTCAGGGAGTATCACCTCACATAAGAGTCTACAGAACTCGGGTCAGGGTTTATCAAAACACTGTATTTGAGTCCATAGACCTCTTTTCAGGGAGTATCACCTCACATAAGAGTCTACAGAACTCGGGTCAGGGTTTATCACCGCTGTATTTGAGTCCATAGACCTCTTTTCAGGGAGTATCACCTCACATAAGAGTCTACAGAACTCGGGTCAGGGTTTATCAAAACACTGTATTCGAGTCCATAGACCACTTTTCAGGGAGTATCACCTCACATAAGAGTCTACAGAACTCGGGTCAGGGTTTATCACCGCTGTATTTGAGTCCATAGACCTCTTTTCAGGGAGTATCACCTCACATAAGAGTCTACAGAACTCGGGTCAGGGTTTATCACCGCTGTATTCGAGTCCATAGACCTCTTTTCAGGGAGTATCACCTCACATAAGAGTCTACAGAACTCGGGTCAGGGTTTATCAAAACACTGTATTCGAGTCCATAGACCTCTTTTCAGGGAGTATCACCTCACATAAGAGTCTACAGAACTCAGGTCAGGGTTTATCAAAACACTGTATTCGAGTCCATAGACCTCTTTTCAGGGAGTATCACCTCACATAAGAGTCTACAGAACTCAGGTCAGGGTTTATCAAAACACTGTATTCGAGTCCATAGACCTCTTTTCAGGGAGTATCACCTCACATAAGAGTCTACAGAACTCAGGTCAGGGTTTATCAAAACACTGTATTCGAGTCCATAGACCTCTTTTCAGGGAGTATCACCTCACATAAGAGTCTACAGAACTCAGGTCAGGGTTTATCAAAACACTGTATTCGAGTCCATAGACCTCTTTTCAGGGAGTATCACCTCACATAAGAGTCTACAGAACTCAGGTCAGGGTTTATCAAAACACTGTATTCGAGTCCATAGACCTCTTTTCAGGGAGTATCACCTCACATAAGAGTCTACAGAACTCAGGTCAGGGTTTATCAAAACACTGTATTTGAGTCCATAGACCTCTTTTCAGGGAGTATCACCTCACATAAGAGTCTGCAGAACTCAGGTCAGGGTTTATCAAAACACTGTATTCGAGTCCATAGACCTCTTTTCAGGGAGTATCACCTCACATAAGAGTCTACAGAACTCGGGTCAGGGTTTATCACCGCTGTATTCGAGTCCATAGACCACTTTTCAGGGAGTATCACCTCACATAAGAGTCTACAGAACTCAGGTCAGGGTTTATCAAAACACTGTATTCGAGTCCATAGACCTCTTTTCAGGGAGTATCACCTCACATAAGAGTCTACAGAACTCAGGTCAGGGTTTATCAAAACACTGTATTCGAGTCCATAGACCACTTTTCAGGGAGTATCACCTCACATAAGAGTCTACAGAACTCAGGTCAGGGTTTATCAAAACACTGTATTTGAGTCCATAGACCTCTTTTCAGGGAGTATCACCTCACATAAGAGTCTACAGAACTCGGGTCAGGGTTTATCAAAACACTGTATTCGAGTCCATAGACCACTTTTCAGGGAGTATCACCTCACATAAGAGTCTACAGAACTCAGGTCAGGGTTTATCAAAACACTGTATTTGAGTCCATAGACCTCTTTTCAGGGAGTATCACCTCACATAAGAGTCTACAGAACTCAGGTCAGGGTTTATCAAAACACTGTATTTGAGTCCATAGACCTCTTTTCAGGGAGTATCACCTCACATAAGAGTCTACAGAACTCGGGTCAGGGTTTATCAAAACACTGTATTTGAGTCCATAGACCTCTTTTCAGGGAGTATCACCTCACATAAGAGTCTACAGAACTCGGGTCAGGGTTTATCAAAACACTGTATTCGAGTCCATAGACCTCTTTTCAGGGAGTATCACCTCACATAAGAGTCTGCAGAACTCAGGTCAGGGTTTATCAAAACACTGTATTTGAGTCCATAGACCTCTTTTCAGGGAGTATCACCTCACATAAGAGTCTACAGAACTCGGGTCAGGGTTTATCAAAACACTGTATTCGAGTCCATAGACCTCTTTTCAGGGAGTATCACCTCACATAAGAGTCTACAGAACTCAGGTCAGGGTTTATCACCGCTGTATTCGAGTCCATAGACCTCTTTTCAGGGAGTATCACCTCACATAAGAGTCTACAGAACTCGGGTCAGGGTTTATCAAAACACTGTATTCGAGTCCATAGACCTCTTTTCAGGGAGTATCACCTCACATAAGAGTCTACAGAACTCAGGTCAGGGTTTATCACCGCTGTATTCGAGTCCATAGACCTCTTTTCAGGGAGTATCACCTCACATAAGAGTCTACAGAACTCAGGTCAGGGTTTATCACCGCTGTATTTGAGTCCATAGACCTCTTTTCAGGGAGTATCACCTCACATAAGAGTCTGCAGAACTCGGGTCAGGGTTTATCACCGCTGTATTCGAGTCCATAGACCACTTTTCAGGGAGTATCACCTCACATAAGAGTCTACAGAACTCAGGTCAGGGTTTATCAAAACACTGTATTCGAGTCCATAGACCTCTTTTCAGGGAGTATCACCTCACATAAGAGTCTACAGAACTCAGGTCAGGGTTTATCAAAACACTGTATTCGAGTCCATAGACCACTTTTCAGGGAGTATCACCTCACATAAGAGTCTACAGAACTCAGGTCAGGGTTTATCAAAACACTGTATTCGAGTCCATAGACCTCTTTTCAGGGAGTATCACCTCACATAAGAGTCTACAGAACTCAGGTCAGGGTTTATCAAAACACTGTATTCGAGTCCATAGACCTCTTTTCAGGGAGTATCACCTCACATAAGAGTCTACAGAACTCAGGTCAGGGTTTATCACCGCTGTATTCGAGTCCATAGACCACTTTTCAGGGAGTATCACCTCACATAAGAGTCTACAGAACTCAGGTCAGGGTTTATCAAAACACTGTATTCGAGTCCATAGACCACTTTTCAGGGAGTATCACCTCACATAAGAGTCTACAGAACTCAGGTCAGGGTTTATCACCGCTGTATTTGAGTCCATAGACCTCTTTTCAGGGAGTATCACCTCACATAAGAGTCTACAGAACTCAGGTCAGGGTTTATCAAAACACTGTATTCGAGTCCATAGACCACTTTTCAGGGAGTATCACCTCACATAAGAGTCTACAGAACTCAGGTCAGGGTTTATCAAAACACTGTATTCGAGTCCATAGACCACTTTTCAGGGAGTATCACCTCACATAAGAGTCTACAGAACTCAGGTCAGGGTTTATCACCGCTGTATTCGAGTCCATAGACCTCTTTTCAGGGAGTATCACCTCACATAAGAGTCTACAGAACTCAGGTCAGGGTTTATCACCGCTGTATTTGAGTCCATAGACCTCTTTTCAGGGAGTATCACCTCACATAAGAGTCTGCAGAACTCGGGTCAGGGTTTATCACCGCTGTATTCGAGTCCATAGACCACTTTTCAGGGAGTATCACCTCACATAAGAGTCTACAGAACTCAGGTCAGGGTTTATCAAAACACTGTATTCGAGTCCATAGACCTCTTTTCAGGGAGTATCACCTCACATAAGAGTCTACAGAACTCAGGTCAGGGTTTATCACCGCTGTATTCGAGTCCATAGACCACTTTTCAGGGAGTATCACCTCACATAAGAGTCTACAGAACTCAGGTCAGGGTTTATCAAAACACTGTATTCGAGTCCATAGACCTCTTTTCAGGGAGTATCACCTCACATAAGAGTCTACAGAACTCAGGTCAGGGTTTATCAAAACACTGTATTCGAGTCCATAGACCTCTTTTCAGGGAGTATCACCTCACATAAGAGTCTGCAGAACTCAGGTCAGGGTTTATCAAAACACTGTATTCGAGTCCATAGACCTCTTTTCAGGGAGTATCACCTCACATAAGAGTCTACAGAACTCGGGTCAGGGTTTATCACCGCTGTATTCGAGTCCATAGACCTCTTTTCAGGGAGTATCACCTCACATAAGAGTCTACAGAACTCAGGTCAGGGTTTATCAAAACACTGTATTTGAGTCCATAGACCTCTTTTCAGGGAGTATCACCTCACATAAGAGTCTACAGAACTCGGGTCAGGGTTTATCAAAACACTGTATTCGAGTCCATAGACCTCTTTTCAGGGAGTATCACCTCACATAAGAGTCTACAGAACTCAGGTCAGGGTTTATCAAAACACTGTATTCGAGTCCATAGACCTCTTTTCAGGGAGTATCACCTCACATAAGAGTCTACAGAACTCAGGTCAGGGTTTATCAAAACACTGTATTCGAGTCCATAGACCTCTTTTCAGGGAGTATCACCTCACATAAGAGTCTGCAGAACTCGGGTCAGGGTTTATCACCGCTGTATTCGAGTCCATAGACCACTTTTCAGGGAGTATCACCTCACATAAGAGTCTACAGAACTCAGGTCAGGGTTTATCAAAACACTGTATTCGAGTCCATAGACCTCTTTTCAGGGAGTATCACCTCACATAAGAGTCTACAGAACTCGGGTCAGGGTTTATCAAAACACTGTATTCGAGTCCATAGACCTCTTTTCAGGGAGTATCACCTCACATAAGAGTCTACAGAACTCGGGTCAGGGTTTATCACCGCTGTATTCGAGTCCATAGACCACTTTTCAGGGAGTATCACCTCACATAAGAGTCTACAGAACTCAGGTCAGGGTTTATCAAAACACTGTATTCGAGTCCATAGACCTCTTTTCAGGGAGTATCACCTCACATAAGAGTCTACAGAACTCAGGTCAGGGTTTATCACCGCTGTATTCGAGTCCATAGACCACTTTTCAGGGAGTATCACCTCACATAAGAGTCTACAGAACTCAGGTCAGGGTTTATCAAAACACTGTATTCGAGTCCATAGACCTCTTTTCAGGGAGTATCACCTCACATAAGAGTCTACAGAACTCAGGTCAGGGTTTATCACCGCTGTATTCGAGTCCATAGACCACTTTTCAGGGAGTATCACCTCACATAAGAGTCTACAGAACTCGGGTCAGGGTTTATCAAAACACTGTATTCGAGTCCATAGACCTCTTTTCAGGGAGTATCACCTCACATAAGAGTCTACAGAACTCGGGTCAGGGTTTATCAAAACACTGTATTCGAGTCCATAGACCTCTTTTCAGGGAGTATCACCTCACATAAGAGTCTGCAGAACTCGGGTCAGGGTTTATCACCGCTGTATTTGAGTCCATAGACCTCTTTTCAGGGAGTATCACCTCACATAAGAGTCTACAGAACTCGGGTCAGGGTTTATCACCGCTGTATTCGAGTCCATAGACCACTTTTTAGGGAGTATCACCTCACATAAGAGTCTACAGAACTCGGGTCAGGGTTTATCACCGCTGTATTCGAGTCCATAGACCTCTTTTCAGGGAGTATCACCTCACATAAGAGTCTACAGAACTCAGGTCAGGGTTTATCAACGCTGTATTCGAGTCCATAGACCTCTTTTCAGGGAGTATCACCTCACATAAGAGTCTACAGAACTCAGGTCAGGGTTTATCAAAACACTGTATTCGAGTCCATAGACCACTTTTCAGGGAGTATCACCTCACATAAGAGTCTACAGAACTCAGGTCAGGGTTTATCAAAACACTGTATTCGAGTCCATAGACCTCTTTTCAGGAGTATCACCTCACATAAGAGTCTACAGAACTCAGGTCAGGGTTTATCAAAACACTGTATTCGAGTCCATAGACCTCTTTTCAGGGAGTATCACCTCACATAAGAGTCTACAGAACTCAGGTCAGGGTTTATCACCGCTGTATTCGAGTCCATAGACCACTTTTCAGGAGTATCACCTCACATAAGAGTCTACAGAACTCGGGTCAGGGTTTATCAAAACACTGATTCGAGTCCATAGACCTCTTTTCAGGGAGTCACCTCACATAAGAGTCTGCAGAACTCAGGTCAGGGTTTATCAAAACACTGTATTCAGTCCATAGACCTCTTTTCAGGGAGTATCACCTCACAAGAGTCTACAGAACTCGGGTCAGGGTTTATCAAAACACTGTATTGAGCCATAGACCTCTTTTCAGGATCACCTCACATAAGTCTACGAATCAGCGTTATCACCGCTGTATTTGAGTCCATAGACTCTTTTCAGGAGTATCACCTCACATAAGAGTCTACAGAACTCAGGTCAGGGTTTATCACCGCTGTATTCGAGTCCATAGACCACTTTTCAGGGAGTATCACCTCACATAAGAGTCTACAGAACTCGGGTCAGGGTTTATCAAAACACTGTATTCGAGTCCATAGACCTCTTTTCAGGGAGTATCACCTCACATAAGAGTCTGCAGAACTCGGGTCAGGGTTTATCACCGCTGTATTTGAGTCCATAGACCTCTTTTCAGGGAGTATCACCTCACATAAGAGTCTACAGAACTCGGGTCAGGGTTTATCACCGCTGTATTCGAGTCCATAGACCACTTTTTAGGGAGTATCACCTCACATAAGAGTCTACAGAACTCGGGTCAGGGTTTATCACCGCTGTATTCGAGTCTACAGAACTCCAGTCAGGGTGAATACATCACCTGGTGGTCAAATGAAAGAGCATCTGTCCCATTCATATAATAAATATCTTCCAGATGTCAAATGACTAGTTCTCTATTTTCTTGTTTCAATGTATACACCATAATGTTAGATTCTGTGGAATTTATTTAATTTCTCTTATTTTCCTGATTTTATTTATTATTCTGTCTGCAAGAACTTCTAAGGGAACTCAATGCTATTTTTTTATTTTGCATGTAAGTTTTTTGGCGAAATCAACAACATTAATCTAATATGTACATCATGGGGTACAGCGGGCATTACTTTCCTTTTTAATATGTCTGTTTAACTGGCTGTATGTTTGGTAACACCTTAATAAACCATCTCATGTATGCAAAGATTTAGGCTCTTCTTTCTCTATTTAAAACCTCAGTTCCAGTCAAGGAATTAGTTTAGCTCAAAGTAAAATACGTATTAAAACTGTGATTAAATATACATATTTTACAGTCTCTGATTTGTAATGTACAGTATAACAATATTGGTATTCATTGGTCTAGCGAATGCATCAATTATTAATACACTTTACGTTATCTCATAGCCATAATTAACGTGACTTTACCAAACTGAATTTAGAGCAAAGGTAGCATAAATCTAGCATGGTTTAAGGGACTTTGCATTGTGAACATTGAGCACTGAAAACCCATCACGAGTGAACATATGGTTGTTTATTAAACTACTCTACGTGGTACACATAAAGACCACAAATACAAACAATACACAACACAAAACATAGAATGAGGTAAAGCGAGAGAGATTGCGAGAAAGCATTACATCAATTCCTAAACACCAATAAAATCATCTTTAACAAAGAGGCTCAAACTTAACGTAGCTATTCTATGAATATAAACGGATACTTGTGAGCTCTGTGCGTGATGTGTATCCGTATTCGCTTAGAGAGATGGAAAGGTTCAATTGCTTTCAGGATGCAGTTTTGCTGGAAATGTTCCGGCCTCGTGGCAGGCCGCAGACCATTGCTCCTTCTTTCCCAGTGGGGGACCAGAAGAAAAGGGAGTGGGGGGGATAGTTATGGCTTTTCTTTCAATGATCCAGACTCTACATCGCTACGGCTGTCAAATTCTTGTCCTGCATGTGTGCTAATGTATGATGTGCTGTACAATGCGACGTTTCTTAACTGATGAAAGGCTTCATTATATTTTATAGTCACTGCTGATATGCTCAAGCTAATATGTTCTGTGTGTTCACTTCATGTTAAGATGAGTTTTATATATAATACTTTAAATACACAATGGGTGTGAGAAACTACACTACAGATGTCAGTGTTGATGGATTCACAGCTCTGTTATGAGTTAATGAGTTAACGTTCACATGAAGTGGAACACAAGAATCTTTTCAACCACAAACGCGTCGACAGACGTGCTCATAGGAACAAGATGTTGGTCCACTAGTGTGATGAGACCACAGCAGGTTTCACTTTGACTCACTGAGCTGTAAGATTGTCTAATTCATTAACCATATTAAAAACACATATGAGGTCCCATCTTACTTATTTTGTCTAATATACTGCAACAAATAAAGTTTTAACAGTTTTTTTATTCGTTAACAGCATATAGCTTCTGAGGGTTGTTTAACTGCATTTTTTTCTTCATTGTAGATTCTTTACATTCAGTCAGCATTGATGGTGTTTGTTTTAGTTGTTTGATACTGAGCGAAGCATTTGCTTCTTGATGATGATACAAATATGGGAATCAACAGAAGAAATACATGTTTTCACACTGTAAAACTATTTTGGATTTACTTAAAAATGAGTTTCCTGGTTCTCTCAAACTATTGAGTTAATGCAACTCAAAAATATTAGCTAACTCAACAAAATAAATTAAGTTAATTCATATTTTTAAGTTGAATTGACTTTGAATGCAACCATTTTTAGTTGAACCAACTGAAAAACAACAAATCTATTTTTACCGTGCACATTTTTGCGTAGCATACATGACGTTATATGCAGTCCTGGCCAAAAAGTGATGCGTTTCCTTTGTAACCTGTGTATAATAGTAAAGATGCATTACAAACGTTGTGTTCACGTTGCACAGATGTGTTTGGAGTGTAAAGTCAAGCTCAGAAGAATTTGAGGATGACTGGATACAACAAAAAACTTTTATTGTTTTTGAGTCAACAACTGATACTCAAACTCTCTTGTTTACTTTATGTGTACAGTGTATTCCAATAAAAACCAAAATCTCCATATTTTTCCCAATTAAAAAGATAAAACTTTTAGGTTATTCTCACATACGTTCTTGAAAGAAAAGCAGGACCTTTTTTATACTTTTTTCAAGATATCTGATTCATCAGAGGTTGATGGTGATTTTCTATTGGATCTGATGTCGTAAATAAGCACAGCAACAGTAGCCATGCCCACTAGACCAGAGATGACCAATCGGACCACAGCTTCAGTAAAACCACAACATTCGACACGAACTAACAAAGACAAATGAGATTTTGTATTTTTAGTATAATTTTTTAATACTTTAATAAACATACACGTGGCTCACCTGGACACGGCTGAGAGACGTGAGTGATGTTCAGATGTTGAGTGTGGTTTGAAGATAATAAAGAGTTTTGTGATGAATCTTCAGTCGTTGCAGGAACGGGCAGAAGATCTTTAAAATATTTCAGAATCAACAACAAACCCAATATTATAAATAACGTTTTAATTTTTTAACGCTGATGATTATGATATTTGGAACTGTAATCTGAACTCACCAGAGACGGTTACATTGAAACAGAAGCTCAGGATTTCAGCTTTATAATTCTATTTGTGGTCAGCGCATAGGAGCCCATTTATGTTTCAGCCGGCATCTGCACATCCTCTATAACCCCAGACCTTATTTTCTTATTTATTAACTCATATATGTTGTATGCAAATGTGTTTTGATGAATACTGGATGAATCCTAATGCTGCAGTTCTTGCGAATTTCAAAAGAATTTAAACAACTATGTATAGTGTATGCACACACACACACAGTATATGAAGAGTTTGGTTCCAAAATGAGAAAAAAAATCCAAAATCATTTATCAGTTTTTTTCACACTGCAGTTGGTTTGGTTGATTTAAGCCATAATAACTCAAAACAATACTGCTAACTTACACAATACAACACATTCAAAACATGATTACATAATAAAAAACACGATTTTTGAACAACTTTAAAAACAGAGTTATATCCTTTGGGAACCAAACTCATCCTATGGACTGAATGAGAGTGTAGTTTCCGCAGGTCAACACATGTTTCTCTAACACAGCCCTATACGATGTTATGACGTTGCACCAAAGAGAATGACCTGTTCTCTCATTTAATAAGAGATTATTCGCTATGTTTAACAATATGTTTTCTGAGTGATTGTCAGTTTTTTGGTGCAATGTGCGCATCGAGGAAACGCCATTCCTTTACTTGTCAGGTATTAATGCACAAAACACACATCACAATCGATCATTTAACATGACTTATATATTTATAATGTTTTATAGCTATGCATGTGAATACTCTGGTAATATGGAGTTGATGGTGAATTTCAACAGAAAAAGGAGCTTCAGTATGTCATACTCTGAAGGACAGTTGGCATACTAACCTCGGGGTGTTTGGGATATTACTGTCTTGTGTTTGTGACACTTTTGGCGAAGGAACAAAACATCACGTGGAATTCCCACTGGAATGTGACCTAACAACTCCGTCTGCTGTGTTTACTACAGTAAAATTTCATTTTACTTTGTCAAGATTGTTTACGAATCGCAGTTTTCAGATAGGGAAGCTCAGATTTTCACTAGGCCTACACAGTCATTGTGGCTGAAAGATGTCAGAATAATGATATTGTCGTGATAGCTATTACATTTTCTAAATAAATATGTTTATATATGCTTATTTTGTGTTTTTATTTTTGTGGATATTATTATTCGTGTATGGAGACAAAGGGGGGATTTTTCATTCTTGGGCAGCATGTTAAACCGGTCCAACCAGCAGCTCGTGTGATGTGTTAAAGGGACAGTTCACCCCAAAACTTAAATTCTGTCATCGTTTACTCGTCCTCATGCGTTTGTCAAACCTGCATGCGTTTCTTTCTTCTGGTGAACTTAAAATATGTTCTGAAGAAAGTTGGTCACCAAACAACGGCAGCACCCATTGACTTGCTTTGGTTTTATGTCCATTCAATAGAAGTGAATGAGGTAAAGGGAATAGTCCATATGATCTTCACTAGATGTTCGCTCTGTGATATTTTCAGTATTCACAGGAGGGAGGGTGAATGTTTGTGTAGCTGCCGTCAAAGGCAACTTATATATTTCAGTTCAATATGACAGTTAAAATTAAAATATATATGGTTAAAAATCATGTTCGACATAAATAATGTCTCCTCGCTAAAAAATAATAATTTTATGTTTATTTCTTTTTGTTAAAAACTGATTTTTGTTCTGTGTGGAAATGATAATTCATTTTTATGTGGATGCTGTATGGGTGCACTCGCAGGATCAGAGAGATACTGTAGATGCTGCGGCTTGCTAACCATCTGTTTTATCCATCAAGTTATCCTTAAGTGTTGGTGAAGCGTGAAGATGAAGTTTACCCTCGGGTCTATGCGGCCAATGAGGTATATTTTTCTTTCCTTGTCATTTATTTGTGTTACGCAACTGTGTTTGTAACAAGCTAATTGGAATATTATTTTACATGGCATAAATGTATGCTTTATTTCTTAGTTTTCTATGTGATTTCGTTTAGTATTGTCTGCAAGTATGTCAAGAATTTAAGGTTAATTTTAAGTTTTCTGTGTTTGTTTATACCAGTTCTGACGACAATGTGGAAATGAGCGATAAAGGGGACAGGTAAAAAGACACGTTTAAAGACTTAGTCATCGAATAAATGCCCGTTAAAACCCAGGAACGGCTTGAGCCTTTATTAAACCCTGAGGGGAGTAACAGTTTGCATACAGGCCACACCTTCACAAAGAGGATACTTTTGGTTTCTCTTTACGTTCAGTCTTTCCGTGGCGTGCCGAAGGTGATGATCACGCCAATTCTTCAGCATATCCATGTTTTTTACCATTTAGTCAGCACCATGAAGATTTCAATTTTCCTCTTTATGTCCTTGGTTTTTCAGGGTAAGTTTATATTTTTATGCTTTTGTCTTTTATTTGACAGACCACTGTTGCTCATATGACGTGTTTTCAGTGTGTATCCAGCCAGTTAGCCATTTCCTAAAATGTAAACCACGGTTACATGATACCCACAATCTGTAGTAAAACTGTGTTCAATTTCGTCATGGTCATACAAATGGTAATCCGTCTTCCTTAAAACATTTGACTATTCCAAGTGACTGGTTGAGCAGGTTTATCTCGTGACTTCTGAAGTCAGTTCATTTTTTTAACATTCTGGGCAAATCTTGACAACACTCACATTCATTCTGCCTTTATGTGCATATTTCACATTAACAGGCCTTTAATTAATCATATACATCTAAAGATGAAACCACAGGAATGAGTGACATTTCTCCAGGGTTGGGAATCTTGAATTTTATTGATTCTGATCCGATTCCACAGTTAAAGTCAAACATTAACACATCAACCTGTATGGTCATTTAGCCTGCTTATTGACTTGTTTGCAAAAAAGATATGTATTTATGAGTACCGTTTTGTGTATACACATAGATCGATGATGTTTCTTATTTATTACAATTTGTATTACCAAAGCTAACTACAGTACATTTAACAGTAACTATAATAAATGTATGGTTCCTCTGCTTTTAAATGCAAATACTATAGTTAAACTAAAATTATTCATATTTAGCTTTTATTGAGATATCAGCAGACTTTACTGAAAATATGCACACAGGAATTGATAAGAGGTATATAATTTGAATCTCAAGCATCTCATTCCTTTCGATTCCAAATTGGAATTGATTTTCGATTCCCAAACCTACATTTCTTCTCACACTATACATGTTGACTGTCATTTTCTGACTCCCATCTTACAATACTGCTTCATAACAGTATGATCGTAATAAAAGTTACTAAAGATTAGTGTGCGTAGAAGATTCGGCAGTGTTGCACATCACATTTCAATTTCGTGACAAGGGTGCTGTTTGCAATAGTTCTTTATTGACATGCTGATGTTAGTTAGGCCTAAGTGTACAGTAGTCAAAGACATTTGTAAACTGTCTTTGTTTTGCAGGTGTTGGGCTTGATACAGAAGAAGCGAAGTCAGTGATGGAGGGAGATCCTGTGACTCTAAACACTAATCTTACTGAACTGAAGACAGATGATGTCATCGAGTGGAGGATTGGAGGAAATGGTTCTCTTGTCGCCAGAATCAAGAGATCAGTCGATATTAATCCCATATATGAAGATAATAATGAGACGGAGATATTCAGAGACAGACTGAAGATGAACAATCAGACTGGAGATCTCACCATCAAGAACATCACATCTCGACTCTCTGGACTTTATACACTGAAGATCAAAAGAGACAATAAGAACTCATACCATGACTTCAGCGTTGCTGTCTACAGTGAGTATTTTTTATTTAAATGTACTGCATCTCTTCTGTGTTCTGTCATGATCCTGCCTCTCCTGTTCATGATATTCCAGTCTTGTGGCAGGATCATGTCAGACCCATGTGTTTAATGTGGAGAGAGACATGGTTTTTGGTTTTGGTTTTGTCATGTCTGCATCTCCCTCCAGTGTCGTGTCCTTCAGCTCATTCGGCCCATTTTCTACCGGCCAGTTCCCATTAGTGTTTAAGTCTTGTCATCTGCCCGTCACCGGTCCTGTTCAATCTTCCCTAGTTAGTGTTTCCCTTTTTATAGTCTTAGTGCCTTTTATTCCGTTTCGGTTCATTGTGTGTCTGTAAACTACCTTGTAGTGTCCCCGTTTGTGTATCCTGACAATGACTTGTTCCTGTTTTACATTCCTCATTTGTGTTTGTACTTATTGATTATTAACCTTGTTTGTTTTGTCCCTCTTGTGGGAAGTTTTGATTTGATCTCTTGTTTCAGTTATCGTGTTTTGCTCCTTCGTGGAGTTTTGTTAACACCTTTACCGCCTGGGTCTGGCCCTCACACCCCATGTTCTTTTTGAAAAGATACACATCCCTTTAAATTCCAGCATTATAACCATGAGATTTAGATTAATTCCACAAAACGACTGCGATTGAGAACAGAAGATAGCACTTGTTCATAAACATTACAAGGTAAAAGAAAATCACATATTCATTTGTAAACGCAATCTCTTCCGTTCGATTTCTTTCAGGTCGTCTGCCTGTTCCTGTCATCAGCAGACACTTGTCACATTGTGCTTCACTATTACAAAGTTTTGTACCTTCAGTCTCAAAATGTTCAGTGTTGTGTTCAGTGATGAATGTGTCACGTGTGAGTCTCTCCTGGTATAACGGAAGCGTTATCCACTCCAGCATCAGTGTGTCTGATGTTAAATCCACCGCATCTTTACATCTGGAGGTGGAATATCATGACAACAACACATACAGATGTGTCATCAACAATTCAATCGCAAACCACACTCAACATCTACACATCAATGAACTCTGTCACACATTTGCAAGTGAGTGACACGTGATGTTTGTGTTCATATATGTAGAGGGAGGAGACACCTTCACCAAACTGATTGATTGTTAAGGGTGCACATTCAGTCTGTACTAAAGTGCTGTTCTGCAATTTTGCTCTCCAAAGTCTATGTTTCTGAAATGAATATCTGTATTTTCTGTTTACTCTTTTAGATTTTAATCATCTGCAGTGCCTTGCATTTATTGTAATATTTAGTGTGTCCTCCATAATCATCACCCACTTTGTACACAAATGGCGAGCTGATAAAGGCAAGTCTTATCCTTCAGTATATAGCCGACTAAAACACCTTTCGCTATTATGATCACCGCTAATGAGAATGCTTCATGTATTGTCATCTTTCTTTTCAGTATATTCTAGGATACCATCACAAAATGCAATACGTCCAACCGATGAAGAAAGTAACATGGATTCCAGCTGCACAATTGAAGATAAAAAAACAGTCATGTATATGACAGGACAGCAGGAAATCTACACAGAGAAGACAACGAAATTTTGACACATGAAGTGATGCATTGTAAAACATTCCCCACCAGGATTGACATGCTTTCCATCTAAAGACAAATTGGGTTTTCAGTCACAAGCTGCAGTGCCCTCTCCAGTCCACTAGAGGGCACTCCCCTCATGACCCAACTGGACTACATTTCCCATAAACCATTGCCCAGAATTCATTATTTTAGATCCTCTTCCCCTTCATGTCTTGGAGCAAGTTGTTTGATACACACTGTACTAGTTTTGTACATTTGTACGAATGTGTTTACTGTGAAACTGCTTTGCAACAATGCAAAGTTGTAAATAGCACTATATTGAAATAAATATGAATATTTGCTCCTGATGGGTAAATACTTGTTTGAACTGCTGTGGCCCTATTGTGACCATCTTAAACATCACATCAGTAAATAAGTTTTGAGCATATGAACATTATGATGGTTGGAACAAAAGGGAAAAACTACACACATGCCAGCCAGCCAACCACAAACACACAACAGATGTGCCGTTTGTCCACTCACCACAACACATTCACTTTGACTCACTGATCTATTGAGACCTGTGTGTCACACTCATTCTACATGACAAAAACACACCAGAGCCTCTGTTCAGATCCCATCTTCTAAAGCCGGTCCAGATGTTGCTTTCTGGGTTTTATCAAGTTGGGAAAATATCTGAATTCTGTGTTGTCTAGCATAAGGCGTTCACTTCCTGATGATGCCTATGAAAGTACTAAAAAAAGAAATGGCAGCCATATTTCAGTGAAAGCACTCAATTTCTACTTATAATGTCTTTTGGCCTCCGGTGAGCAACATTGGATGACAAAGGAAAGAATGAAGACACCTTATGATGTTAGTAGTGAAGAAATACACTAGGACTATTTTAGTCATGACTTGATTTTATTAAGATATTACAGACAAATGTTTTTCAAAGTGTTTAAAAGGCACCAAGTTTCAGAATCAATCTGTTTTTCGTCTGAGTGTGATGTTGATTCATCTGGATCTGATGTCATATATGAGAACTCCAACAGTAGCCACACCCACCAGAGCAGAGACGACCAATCGGATCACAGCTTCATTAAAACCACAACAGTGGACATCAACTAAAAAATAATTAAAGAAACACTTCAGTAAACATTAATGAACAAACAAGAACATTTGACAATGAGTAGCAAAGCAAAAACCTGCAGACGTGTGACAGACATGAGTGATGTCCAGATGTTGTGTGAGGTTTGTGATGGGATTGTTGACCACACATCTGTATGTGTTTGTATCCTGATATTCCACCTCCAGAGGAAGAGAGAGTCTGAGATCAGACACACTGATGCTGGACAATAAACTCTTTCCTTTGTACCAGGAGAGACTCACATCATGTGACACATTCAGCACTGAACACAACACACAACATGATGATGATGATGAAGAACATTGAGAAGAGTCTCTGGAGATCACAGGAACAAGAAGACGAGCTGAAGAATTCAAAGAATCAAACAGAATTATTAAATCATGATGATTATAATGTTTAAAATTGACTATAATCCTCAGCTCACCATAGACGGTCAGATTAAAGTGTCTGATGAGAACAGACGGTTTTCTGTTGATCTCTAGTTGATAAAGTCCAGTGTGTTCAGTTGTGATGTTTGTGATGATGAGAGATCCAGTCTGATCATCTATCTGTAAATGATTCTTCAATCTCTCATTGATAAATGATGTTTGATTGGCTTCTCTGTTGATTTCAGCTATAATCTCATCTGGACTCTGAACACCAAACGTCCACTCGATCACATCATGTGTGTGTATGTGAATATCAGTATATAAGGTGACAGTGTCTCCCTCCATCACTGACACTGACTTCACTTCATCACCAAACACACCTCAACAACACAAACATGAAACATTATGAGGCTAAAATACAGTTTAATCTGTTATATTCATATTATAATCTAATATTGTGTCTAATACAAGTGAAATCCTCAAAAACATAAAGAATTGACTCACCGTTCAGAAGCCGCAGACATGAACACAGCAGAACTATCACACAAATCATATTGTGCTGCAGATGTGTGTGTCAGAAACTAAGAGTCACTTGTGATGTGACAGGAAACATCAGGAAATGTGTTTATCCTCCCTGACGCTTCATTAGTAACACATGAACACACACACACACACACACACACACACACACACACACACACACACACACATGAACACACACACACACACATGAACACACACATAGATGAACACACACACACACACATGAACACACACACACACATGAACACACACACAGACACATGAACACACACACACACACACACATGAACACACACACACACACACACGAACACACACACACACAACACACGAACACACGAACACACACACACACACACACACACACACACACACACACACACATGAACACACACACACACACATGAACACACACACAAAAAAAAAAAAAAACAACCACACAACAATTTGTGTGAAAACACAAAGATAGTTGAGTAATAAAATGTTGAAAAAAAAAAAATCCTCTCGCTTTTTTTTCCCCCCCCCCCCCCCCCACCCCAAAAATAAAAAAATGATTTGGGCTTAATAAGTTGGCCCCTGTGGGGGGCCCGCCGGGGGGGGAGGGGGAGAGAGGGGCCCCTCAGAACAACCCCCCCCACACCCCCCCCCCCCACTAATAAACGGGGGTGTGTGCGCCCCCCCGAGAGGAGCAAAGGGGGGGGGGGGGGCCCCCCCGGTTTTCCCTTTCGCCCTTTTTTTTTTGGTGGGGGGGGTCCCCCCCCTTTTTTCAAGTTTTTTTTTTTTTTTTTTTAAAAATTTAAGGGTAAAATTTAACAAAGGGAAAAAACATAATTGTATTTATTTTTTTTTCCGGGGGGATTGTTTTTCATCATTGATTGTTGTTTTTTTGCCAGTTGAACCAATTTTTTTACATCATCGCTCTCTTTCCAGGCGTCATGGAGGTGTAGCCGGCCTGCTTCTCGCGTTGCCAACTACTGCGTTGTGTTCTGGTGCACTGAAGACAGGACACTGACGTTCCTTAAGGCACTTTATTGTGTACAGACTGTTAAAATTCAAAGAGAGAGAATGTTCAGAACTCTACCCTCGACCAGAATCAGCCTCACTCAGTCAAGTAGAACGCAGACTGAATTTTATCACATACAAAAATAAAGAAAACAAATATGAAAGAATTATGGAAAATAAACATTGCTAGTATGTATCATGCAGGTGTCATATTGCATATTACCTCCACTATGAACTCTGAGCTTTTAACTCTCACTTTCATATTATGCAACATAATATAAACAATCCTTTAAATAAGTAACACATACAGTAAAATACACAACGCAACATAAATACTTTACATAAGTTATTTTTCCAGTGCCATTAAACATTAATCGATGCACAAAAACTTTTCAAATGAACACATTACATTCTTATGCCAATAGTGGGAATACATACCTGTTAAAATTCAAAGAGAGAGAATGTTCAGAACTCTACCCTCGACCAGAATCAGCCTAATATAAGAAAAATAAAGACTAAAACATATAGGCTGCAATACTAGAGAATAAAATGACGATCGCTAGCATGCACGAGGTTAGCCAAGTTAACAATTTCTCAAACTCTCAAAACCAGCAAATTCTCGAAACATCTCCATTAAATCTACATGCATTCATTATACAATACAAACAAATTACCATGTGCACTGAAACTAAAGGTTTTTTAACAGGTATATCTCAAATCCATATTGCGCTGATACAAACACATACCTCACTCAGTCAAGTAGAACGCAGACTGAAAAAAGGATGCAGAAATTTTGTATATATCGATCACACCAGGGGGCGCACTTGCAATACCTCTCCCAATATATAAGCTCCCATGAAATAACTTGAACAATGCAACATTTTGGTGAAATAAATTCACAAAAAAATGAAAATAAACGTTTGCAAAAATATGTAATTCTTTGACCTGTTACATTCACCCCTCTTTTATTTCACCAAAAACTCAATACACATAGAAAGTGTAAAAGAAACAAAAACATACAAAACAAAACTCGTTCATCTGGTCCAAAATAAACCCTGGGACTCCATGTCCCATACCCAGCGTATAAGCTACTTACAAAGTAAGTTCAAAGAAAACAGCAGTTGATCAGGCTACTGCCCCCTTCTAGTGAATATGATGCCGTTTACACCATATGAAATCTTGGAACACTTTCCCTTCAACATGAACATCTCATGACTCAAGCGATACTACCGATAAAAAAAAGAAAAACATTTAAATCCCAGTTTTCGTTCTCTATCTAAAATAAAGAGAGTAATGACAGTGATCTTCCTTTAACCCCTTTTACAAAACCCGTGGTGAGTGGTTTTTGCACCATGTTCTCTATCAAACGATTGACTGCTTTAACTACCCTACCAGTACGTGTCCTGACAACTTGTCTTTCAAACCCTTGTGCTTGTGAAGGTGTCTGCCTATCAATCATTTTAACAGGTGAGGTGACATCCAACGACTCTACCCTATCTGATTCAGACACATCACTCGAGGCAACAGAATCCGCTTCGATCATGTGCAAGTTAGGGGGCTCACTGGCATCCGACAAGTCCCGTACAAGTGAGCATTCATTTTCCCCTTGGTCTCTGACGTCCTTATCCTGGACTCTCATAGGTGCTAGTGGAACAGACTTTCTGGTCAGAGAGTGGGGTACTTCACCCCCCATTTCAGATTCCTCAACTTCTCCCACAGACTCAGCATCAGAGGACGCGTTTAACCACGAGCATGTACGGTCCTCAGAAGCATCTACTGCTAGGCCACTCAAGGGATCAACAGGAGGAGGCTGGAACTCACTGGCCACATCTGAAGCAGCTTCATTCATCTCCTCCCTGCCTAGTTCTGGCACCGGCAAGAAGCTCACATCCAACATCAAATTCCGATGGACGACTTTGGTTTTCCCACCTTCGTCCCTGACTTTGTAAACATGATTCTGAGGGTTCCGGTCTATGATAGTATACATAGTGGGTTCCCACTTATCCGCTAACTTCCTCTTCCCTCTCTCTGCTTTATTAGCCAGCAAAACTCTATCGCCAATGTTCAAGTGAGTTCCACGTACTCTCTTGTTGTAGCCATCAGCTTGATGTTGCTGTCCTTTCCTCGCATGCTGCTGAGCTATGTCAGCAGCCACATGAAGGTTCGCCATCAGCTTCTTTGCATAAGTCTTATAATCCACCACGATTGGATCCCTCAAGACTTGTTTGAAGACCATATCCACCGGGAGTCTGGGGACTCGACCATACATTAGATAGAATGGAGGATATCCAGTTGTTTCATGGGTGGTGACATTATACGCAAAAGTCAATGTCTGTATCTGTTGGACCCAGTGTTGTTTAGCCGACAAGGGTAGGGCACGCAACATACTGCCAAGCGTCCTATTGAACCTTTCCGTTTGCCCATTTCCCATGGGATGATATGCTGTCGTGTGTGTCTTCACAATTCCTGTGAGGCTGAGAAGTTCGGCTATGAGTTTGCTTTCAAAATTGGCCCCCTGGTCAGAATGTATTCGCTCTGGGAAGCCGTAGATGCAGAATACGTTATCCCATAACTTTTTAGCTATTTGCTTTGCAGTTTGGTTGATGCAGGGAAAAGCATGGGCCAATTTCGTGAAATGATCAGTTATGACTAAAACATCAACAGATCTTTGTTTACTGTCCTCAGCACTCCAGAAATCAATGCACACCAGTTCCATGGGTGCCGAAGTGCGAATGCTCTCCAAGGGAGCTCGGGCAGCCGGTTCAGGGGTCTTTGCAAGGATACAGCGTGGGCAGCATTTCACATATTCCTTGATGTCCCTTCCCATTTGCGGCCAGAAAAAACGCTGTCGGGCGAGGTGCGCTGTCCTAGCCTGCCCTTGGTGCCCAGCAAAGTCATGCACACCAGCGAGAGCCTTGACCTTCAAGCTAGCAGGCAGCACAAATTGATACCTCTTTTCTCTAGTTAAAGGGTCTTTGGTTACCCTATATAGGACTCCGTCTTGGACTTTTAGATGATGCCACTGCTTGCACAGTGTCTGGGCCGTAAGAGCTAACCTACTTCTCCCTCGCCTAGGTGGTGGCTCACCCCTCTGAATGAGTGGCAGGACTTCCCCGATAATTGGATCTGTTTCCTGGCTGTGCCTTAGCTCACCGATGGTGAGGGCTGGAAGTGTGTCTTGTTCTAACTGCACAGCCTGGGGAAAGGCGTTGAGAAACTGTGTCGCTCTTATCTCTGCTCCCCTTTCCCACTCCACATGAGCTTCACAAGCAGATCTAACATAAGAGGGTTCTTGACTGTCAGCCAGCCTGTCTTGAGTGGTATCCATAGTTACGCAGCACCCTGCATCATGGGCCTGGAGACACTGAGTCTTACACCGGAAGAGATCCTGTACTTTCTCCTCCTTGGTACCCTCCGCTTCAGCCAAAAGACTTTCATACGGCTCACTAATCAATCTTTGACTCACTGATTTAGCAAAAGGGTCTCTACTTAAGGCATCTGCCACAATGTTCTTTACCCCAGGGATGTGTTTGATGCTGAAAGTGTATGGGGAAAGCTTTGCCACCCACCTTTGTTCACAAGCGTCAAGTTTTGGTTTGGTCATTATATAAGTCAAAGGATTATTGTCGGTCCACACTGTAAAAGTGTGACCCTTCAACCAGTGACTGAATTTTTCACAAACACTCCATTTGAGCGCCAAGAACTCCAGTCGGTGGGCAGGATACCTTTTTTGTGAACCAGTGAGAGTCTTGCTGGCAAAGGCGATCGGGCGTGCCTTCGTTTCTCCTTCTGGTATCTGGGACAGAACTGCCCCAAGGCCGTCAAGAGACGCATCAATGGACAGAACCAAGGGCTTAGAAAAGTCTGGATGGGTAAGGACCACACAATTCAGGAGCTTCTCCTTTAGATCGGCGAACGCGGAGTCGCAATCAAGGGTCCAATCAGCGGGCTTGAGCTTTCTGTAGACTCCTGGATTCTGACTGTACTTCCCAGCCTTTCCTCTCCGTTTCTGGCCAGCTGTGAGGGCAAACAGGGGTTTTGCGATGGAGGAGCAATTTGGTATGTAGTGTTGGTAATAAAATACCATCCCTAGGAATGACTTCACTCTGTGGACTGAAGGAGTGCAGCCATCATCTTCCATCAAATCCCCCTTCGACATCTTGGTGATGACCTCGACCTTCTCCGGGTCAACAGCAACGCCGTCACCATCAACAACGTGTCCGAGGAACTTCACCGACCTCCGCAACAGATGGCACTTTTTCGGACTCAACTTCAAGTTGTGCTCCCGCAGCCTCTGGAAAATAACCTCCAATCTGCTGAGAGCCTGCTGCTCATTAGGGGCAAAAATCAAGAGATCATCCAGGTAGCACAAGAGACTGCTGAAGTTAAGGTCACCAAAAATACTCAGCATCATCCTCATGAAGGACGCAGGACTGTTGCAAAGCCCCTGGGGCATTCTGTTATACTCATGCAGGCCTAACGGTGTTGTGAAGGCGGTATACTTTTTGTCCTCCTCATGCATGGGTAAGTTATAAAATCCAGAAGTGAGGTCCATGGTGCTAAAGACAGCATTACCGCCAAGGGCAGCCAAGCAGTCCGATTGATGAGGCAAAGGATGAGCATCCTTGACGGTTCTCGCATTCAGCCATCGAAAGTCTGTGCATATACGGAGATCGCCATTTTTCTTCCAAACCATCACGAGTGGCGAAGCATATTCACTCATCGATTTACGTATGATTCCCTGTTCTTCCATCCCGGTGAGAACTTGGCGTAGCTTTTGATAATGGGCTGGGGGCACTCTGCGATATGGAAGACGAAAGGGACGGTCGTCAGTGAGGCGGATCCTATGCGCGAAGCCCTTGGCTTCTCCACAATCAAGATGATGCTTTGAAAATACATCCTGGTATTTCTCCAGCAATGTCACAAGTTGGAGCTTGGTGGAGGGACTCGCTTCACAATGATCAATGTCAACATTTTCCAGACCAGCCTTCTGCAGCCTGTCTTTCAGGTCACCATTGTCGTCCTGTTTCACATGAGTCACTTTAACAGAACCATCACCACTCTGACAGGAGCTCTGGAACAGTGTGAGGTCTTCAGCTGCAACACAAGTAGAGACATCCGCAAGCTTGCTGTTCCTTCTCAGTGTGAGTGGTTTGTCTGAGATGTTTGTAATTTTCATGGGGGTCCAGCCATCTCCCCACAGCGGTGTTACCACTCTCCCCACCATGATACCCCGAGGCACACACCTGGAAGTTGTAGGCTCCACCATAACTGTGCTCCCCGGTGACTTGGGCACATTACTTGGCAGTCTTCCCCACAGCAGGTACTCTTGTTTGGGTAGGAGAGTCACTGCCTGAGTTAGCTTCACTGTCCCCACTTTTTCTGGCACATCTTCACCACTCCATCTCGTGAGACTTGTCATCATTTCTAGAAACTGTTCGCCTTCTGGAGATCCTTTTGTGTTGCTCGAAATAAGTGTCCAATAAATATTCTCATTTTTCAGCTGATGCAGCACGTATTTCAGCATGTTGGTGCCTACTATCACGTCGTCTTTCTGACCAGTGACTACAAGGACTGGGACCATGCACTTTACCCCATACAGACTCAGTTCCATGTCATACATACACTTGGGGCTCACCTGTACTCCTCCACAGCCGACAAGGATGATACGCTGTGGGAGTTCTTGCTGTGGGGTCAAGACTCTATCCGATAGTAGTCTCTGCTCTGCCTCTTCACTTATCGTGCAGGCCATTGAGCCTGTATCTAGGAGCCCCTGCAACTGAGCGCGGCCATTCACTGTGACCGGTGCGTGAAATAATTCACTGAACGTCTCGATTCTGTGAATATTTTGAACAATTACTGTGCATTTGCCACACATTGCTTTACAGACATTGACATACATCTCCTTTAATTCTTCACTTTCTTCAAGGGTTGACTCTTCAATGCTCACACATCCCCTTTCCGTATGTGAGCTATCTAGTTTAAACCGGCTCCATCTTGTTCAGCGTTAGGTGGTGTGTGCGCTAACTGTGGCTGGGTGTTAATTCTTGACAGGCGCTGTTGGCACTCTCTCTTCCAGTGGCCGGGCTTGTAACAGCCCATACATAGGTTCGCCTGCCTACAGTGTACAGTAGTTGAGTGCTCAGCAGACCGACAGACTCTACATCTACTCTGAACAATGGCCGCTGGGCCCCTGCTCGGTGGCACGACTGCTACTGTAGGTGCCGTCTGCTCTAACACACGGTTCAACAAGCCAATGAGAGACTGGATGCAGACGCTTTCGGTTTGGGGAGAGGATTGAAGCCCCATTACCCTTGGGTTGCCAGTAAGGTCTGTCGAGTTTTCAACCATGACTTTCTCTGTGGCTAAGGTCTGAGCATGCACACCAACGTTCTTTGGCCGGTAAGATTTGGCTTGAGACAATGTTCTGGCCTCTCTCTGATGTTCAATGAGGTGTTCCTGAATCTCATTTGCTGTCCACTTTTCAGCTGTTTTGCACTTTAGGACACTTGCAAGAGCGGGGTCAGGACAGTGCTTCACCAACATCATTGTGACTTCGTGAGAAGGGTCCTCTATGTTTCGCCCCTGCCTTCTCAGACACTCATCCGCTACATCCACAGCCTTATTCAAGCGTATCCAATAGTCCATGGGATTTTCTCCGGCCAGAGGAAGTGTGTTATAGAAATCTGCTAAAGGCATAGAGGAGTAGGTCAATTCACTGAAATGTTGCTTCAGAATATCAAAGACGAGCTTGGAGTTCTCAGCTGGCTGCAGTGATGGCATGCTGCGCAAGGTTACTTTAACAATGTCTCTAGCCTTTCCCATTAGTCTTGACATTATCTCCTGGGAGTATTCTTGCGGGTGTACACCCCTCTTATGCAGGTAAACACTCATAATCTCTTCCCACTCATGCACTGTGTGTTTGTCTGTTCCATCACCCCTGAAGTAAGGCGGCTCTTTGACATCTGTCTTCATAACTAACTTTACTCCTGTCATGTTCAAGTCAGACTGTCCATATCCTAAGTTCAGGCTAGGTGTAGGGGTAGTTTGGCTATCTGTACTACCAACAGATCTCTGTAATTGGCTAGCAATGCTCTCTCCTATTTCATGAGCTAATTGTGTGATGAGATTCCCTAGGTCTGCAGAACTCACATCTGGACTAGACATTGGCTGCCGTGGCGAATGTTCATCTGTGTGGGTGCGAGTATATGAGAATGCAGGACGGCCAAGTGAACTAACGCCGCTCGCAATGTCTGGAGCATCTCCCAACCTACCCATGTGTGGTGCGGGGGAATATTCATCAGTGCGTAAGCGTGTGGACGAGAGTACAGGTCTGCCTAGTATACCAGCACCCTTAACCGGTGTGCTCTCCACCCTACTCATAAACCTACCCCTCCCTAGGCTTACTCCCGTAGCATCCCCAACACTTAGTGGTGTCTGCGCATCTTTACCATCCGTCATTTTTTTTTTTTTAAACAAACAAACAAAACAAAAAAAGGGTAACGTGGTAGATTATGTTAATAATATGTGAATCACCAAAACATGTGAATTTGTGATGCCAAAAGAATAAAAATTAAATATATAAATGTAAAATGATAGAGATAGATGAGATAAAAGCACTTAAGGGTTACAATTTACACATCAACATTTGCCCTTGTACTTGTCAATGTCCCAAAGAGGTTCCTACTCGTCACAGCAACCACCGGCGATCACTCTGGCGATGATCTGAAGCGAAGATATCCGGGTCACGGCACCAATGTAGCCGGCCTGTTTCTCGCGTTGCCAACTACTGCGTTGTGTTTTGGTGCACTGAAGACAGGACACTGACGTTCCTTAAGGCACTTTATTGTGTACAGACTGTTAAAATTCAAAGAGAGAGAATGTTCAGAACTCTACCCTCGACCAGAATCAGCCTCACTCAGTCAAGTAGAACGCAGACTGAATTTTATCACATACAAAAATAAAGAAAACAAATATGAAAGAATTATGGAAAATAAACATTGCTAGTATGTATCATGCAGGTGTCATATTGCATATTACCTCCACTATGAACTCTGAGCTTTTAACTCTTACTTTCATATTATGCAACATAATATAAACAATCCTTTAAATAAGTAACACATACAGTAAAATACACAACGCAACATAAATACTTTACATAAGTTATTTTTCCAGTGCCATTAAACATTAATCGATGCACAAAAACTTTTCAAATGAACACATTACATTCTTATGCCAATAGTGGGAATACATACCTGTTAAAATTCAAAGAGAGAGAATGTTCAGAACTCTACCCTCGACCAGAATCAGCCTAATATAAGAAAAATAAAGACTAAAACATATAGGCTGCAATACTAGAGAATAAAATGACGATCGCTAGCATGCACGAGGTTAGCCAAGTTAACAATTTCTCAAACTCTCAAAACCAGCAAATTCTCGAAACATCTCCATTAAATCTACATGCATTCATTATACAATACAAACAAATTACCATGTGCACTGAAACTAAAGGTTTTTTAACAGGTATATCTCAAATCCATATTGCGCTGATACAAACACATACCTCACTCAGTCAAGTAGAACGCAGACTGAAAAAAAGGATGCAGAAATTTTGTATATATCGATCACACCAGGGGGCGCACTTGCAATACCTCTCCCAATATATAAGCTCCCATGAAATAACTTGAACAATGCAACATTTTGGTGAAATAAATTCACAAAAAAATGAAAATAAACGTTTGCAAAAATATGTAATTCTTTGACCTGTTACAGAGGCAAACACAAGACAAAGACGGAAGAAGCTTTAAGATTAAAAGTATATTCAATGTAATATCATGCGTGTTTTCACACATCCATCTTTTTACTTTTAGTTATCCCTGTTGAGATCTATAGAGATTATCTCAGGATGAGGCGTTGTGAGAGACCGAACGTCAAGGCGAGTAAACCACAAACTCAAATCATTGACGCTTGATCATTTATTTCTTCCTCCAGACGACAAGACATAAAACAAAGATCAACAACATCAAACTAACAGAAATGACTTGAGGACTTAGAAGAGAAACAGGTTCAACCATTAGATGAGACCATTTAACACAACAGGGAAAAATAAGACAATTCTCAACATTAAAAAACCAACACTACAACTTTAACACGGGTTTTGTAAAACAAGCATATCCACAATTATCTATAAACTCAACCAATCATTTATACTCGATTTATCAGTAGAGAAATCGTTGTTGAATTCTCCCCCGGCGGAACCAAGATCGCGTACGGTCCTTGCTCCTGTCCGGACTCAGATCTGTGTCACCCCCGAGGACTCCAACGCATCATACCGGTAAACTCAACAAGAAATATCTTTTAATAAAAAGTATAAGGGAAATATATTGTAACCAATTTGCTTAATAAATGAATAATGCAAAACTTAACTATCATTGTCTCGTGTTGTTCTTACAACAAATATTTTCCCGTGTTACATATAAAGGATAACAAATATTTAATATCATTCACGTGGGTGTCTGGATCTATGAATGACATTTATTTATTCCACCTCAGATATGTGTGTATCTGAGCTTTCAAGTGCCCGCCGCTGTAAATAATGAAATACCCATACTTGTCCTCTCAGGCCGTCACAGGCGTGCTCCGAAAACTTCTTTATGACCTCATTGATGCCACAATATAACGCATTCTTGATGAAAGAGCGAGATGATTCATTTTCGTTTGGGACATTTTCGAGATTTATTTAGATTCTGTTTCATCTGAGTTTGATGGTGATTTTCATCTGGATCTGACGTCATAAATGAGAACTCCAACAGTAGCCACGCCCACCAGAGCAGAGACGACCAATCGGATCACAGCTTCAGTAAAACCACAACAGTGGACACCAACTAAAAATATTAAAGTAAAGAGACATTTATTTAAAAATGATATAAAAGCAAATAAAAACATTTGGAAATGAGTATCAAAGCAAAAACAAAAACCTGCAGACGTGTGACAGACATGAGTGATGTCCAGATGTTGTGTGAGGTTTGTGATGGGATTGTTGACCACACATCTGTATGTGTTGTTGTCCTGATATTCCACCTCCAGAGGAAGAGAGAGTCTGATGTTGAGATCAGACACACTGATGCTGGACAATAAACTCTTTCCTTTGTACCAGGAGACGCTCACATCATGTGACACATTCAGCACTGAACACAACACACAACATGATGATGAAGATGATGAAGAACATTGAGAAGAGTCTCTGGAGATCACAGGAACAGGAAGACGAGCTGAAAACATTAAAGATTTAAGAATCAAAGTAATTAACAAGGAATCAGTTTTGTATTTTTGATATGATTACGCTTGAAGAAATCTTGAAGAAGCTCACCGTAGACAATGACACTAAAGTGTCTAAAGCGGACAGAAGACTTTCTGCTAATCTCAACTTTATAAAGTCCAGTGTGTTCAGTTGTGATGTTTGTGATGATGAGAGATCCAGTCTGATCATCTATCTGTAAATGATTCTTCAGTCTCTCATTGATAAATGATGTTATATTGGCTTCTCTGTTCAGTTCAGCTATAATCTCATCTGGACTCTGAACACCAAACATCCACTCGATCACATCATGTGTGTGTATGTGAGTATCAGTATATAAGGTGACAGTGTCTCCCTCCATCACTGACACTGACTTCACTTCATCACCAAACACACCTCAACAACACAAACATTACTGACATTATAGAAAATGCAAAAGGTGTAACAGAACTAAATACCATATATCACAAAAATAAAGATTTAGGTGAGGACTGGATAGCTAAAACTAAACAATACAAATATTAACACGATCCATATAAGCATAACAATTATAATTATTTTGGAATAAAGCAGCCTATGGCAACCCTCTGTGTCGGGCAGAAAAAAAAACTAAATCAGGAAAAATGAAACCAATTCACTTACTTTCCAAATGGCAGAAGCACAAATGCAGAAGGACCAATCCACCAATCATATTCTGCAGCATCATTGATGCTTTGTTTTCAATAATTTACAAATAAAAATGTAAGATTGTCACAAACAAAAGACAGCAGGGCACTGAAGGCTGTGTAGGAGTGTGTTCACATGTGGTCTCTCTGAATACTCGCAGTATGTCCTCAGACTTCACCACACCGCTGACACACAGACACATACACGCTAAGAAAAACAATCACATCCTTTTCAAATCTCTTCAAAACATCTGCTTCTATCTACACACATCTCATCACACAGGGAAAATGATGATAATTAACTAACAATATAAACATGTGAAATACATTAAGTAATTATTTTAAACTCTCTTTTAAAGAAACATTGACCTTTGATTGTCTTTTTAAATAAAGTGTGTGCTAAGATATCACGTGTTTACACTAAAGTGTATTGTTTAATGTGATTTCCATGCAGAAAATGAATTCTGATGAATCTGGAATCCCAATGCAAATGTTCAGTTCATATGAGTTAATTTCCCTCTCACTTCAAAACTTTTGCATGTCAAATCTTTCAAGGCCTCAAAAGCGATTTTATAAACAGAAAGTCCACACTTATAGAATTTTATTTTATTTTATTTATTGGCAGGTCATACCGAATGTAAAATCAGTTTCCTCAGATCAACACTAGAGGTCTCCATCACACAGGTCTCCTCGTCGCTTGTGTCATGAGCAATACGGCATATTAATTTTTAGTTGCTGACACATCAGTCTCACGGTCAGACAGCCATCAGTAACAGTCCCGTAAAACAACTTCAACAAACATAATAACTCAAACGCGTCTTCTGTGGCTTAAACTTTAGTGCCCCTTGTGGCATATACAAACATACAGACCAGTACAGCATTACATAAATATACAACTGAGGACATAATTAACATATTTTAACAATATCTTTTTTAATATGTTCAATGGGTTAAATCAGTTTAGTACAGGGGGCGTTCATGCACTAGCTGGGAAATACGTTCATGATTTGACCCTGTTTTTGAGCCATATTCTGTAGTTATGCACCAAATGTTTGTCAACCAAAATTATTCGGCAAAAAACTCTTAAAACACGAACATTTTGGGCAACTAGCTTGAAGTCAATGCAGAAAACGTGTGGGCACATTTTAAATCTAAATATAAAGGTGTAGCTCGGTAGCTAAAGCATGGGGAGCACAAACCAAGATGGCTGCTTGGTCCGGGACTACAATGACCAGAGGCCTCAGCGGGGATTCACAAAGAGCTGTTAATGAGTGTTTGTGGGGACACTAGTGTGAGAAGAGAGGTGTCCGTGGTTTGTAAGTTGTTGGTGAAAGAATAGAGGAACCTTCAGTTTGATCACTGCCGATTTAGAAAAATCCATGCTTTGGTGATTCCCTAACATTTATGTTTCCTTTATTTATTCCACCTTAATATTCGTTTACCTTGATTATTTTGTTTTTGTAATTGTTGAAGACTAAAATTGAATACTATAGATATTGTGACGCATTGTAGAATGTATTTCTTAAATACGCATTTATTATTATTTCATTTGTGTTCAACATTACTGCACAGGTCTTCTGGTGTGTTATTTAATCTGTTCTTTTTATGATTATTTAATTCAATATTGTATTTAATTATATTTCTATAACCTATTATATTATACAGTACTCTGCACTGTTTTGTCATTTGTTGTTTGGAGTTGATTCAGGATCAGTCACTGGCTCAATTCTTGTGCAAAGATGTCAGCTAATCAGAAGCTAGAGGGAGTATTTGAGTCAGATGTTGACAGGCAGAATCCAGTCGTGTATGTTATGTGTAGTCTATGCATCACCTCTCCAAAACACCCCACAAAGCATCAATACTGGCGCTGCGATTGTTCTGCTTAAAGCCCTCCCTCAGGTCAAAGTTTCTGTTATACTCGCAGACTTACCTCAGATGTTTTCAGTGAATGTTTCTTTTGTCAAATGCTAATGTTTATTATTTCTCTCTGGGCTGCCATGATTGGGTGATAAAACAGAAATAAGTGGCTTTACAGTGTAAGTTGTTGTCTCTATTGACATCTATTTAATCAGTGTCATCAGGACAGGCACATGAACAGAGAATCCACATATACAGTGACTCTCTCTGGGACCGATATTTTCTTCACACATTTTAGAACAGTTTTTTCTCTTCCAGTTTTCCTGATATATTCAAGATATATTCAAATGACATTATGGCACCAGAACATTGAAATTCTGCAAATGCAGAAAAGCAATTCCTTGAATGGTGCCTTTGTTTTCACAACGTCCTTCAGGTAATTTTTGTAACTGGGAAACTCAATATCATAACGTGTTGAAAACTGAACAAAATATAAATTAAACCCAGTTAACAGATCGCTCTGAGACCTTAGATCAAAACATCAATCAAAGGGTTTTATTTCTCAGGAGTGTTCAGATGGGGAAGGGACAGAGTTTGCATAAGGTGTGTAAAGAATACTTTCATTTTCATTTCTGCTGAAACGCAAGTCCTTACCTGCTGACGCATCTGACTGAACCATCACTCCCATCTGAACAAGCTCAAGAACAGAGTCCTCTGCTATGATCTAAACATCACAAACAAAGATGGTCATTTTAACATCAGTGATCAGGGTTCATTCTGAAGTTAACACCGTGTGTACCCGCTTGATAATCCTCTGTCTCTCCCTTCTGATCGCCAATGGTGAGTTGATATCATTTAAGGTTTTATTTTTTGCTCATGGCTTTGGCATGATATGTTGATATGGTTGGATATATGTTTTTTGAAATGTCTAAAACGTTGGTTAATAGCACAAAATCCACCTATGTGATGTCATGATAAATAAAAGGGAAATACAACAGATGAGAACTTTGAAAAGCTTTTGTGTGTAATAACCCGTCGTGCCGGTTTATCCATTGTTTTGGGTTTCAGTTTGAGGATGTGACATGTTATTTAAATGACAGAGAATTATAGTGTTTAAATAACATTAAAGCATCTGAACACAACCAGCTCGGAATCATGAATTCAGAAGTGGGAATTATTACATGTCAAAGAGCATGTGAAGGCAGCATAAATAATGACGTGACATACAAAATTGAAGATGTATTTTTATTGTTTTATAAGATTGGTTTTAATAGACCAAACATCTCTATTGCTTGCATAAAGGCTGAGTGTGTTAAATGTTCTGCTATTATGTCGTTTTTATGCAGTAATATTATAATCAAACAAGACAAAAGTCCATCACTTTAATATCAAAATATGGTGTAACAATTAGTTATTTTGCCAACATGAATTTAGAAATTCAGAGGATTCAGCATCGATGTCAACATTTTAAAGTATTTATTTGCCATTTACTGTACTCTCAAGTGAATCTTTTGCTATATACCTTTCTATTTTATTACATCTTAAATGAATGGAATTAAGATATTTAACTGCTTACATTACATCTCCCTCCAAATTATGTTTCTGCTAGCAAAAAATAATGTCCCTACTTTTTATGTATGAACTTAATGGTTAAGATTGTCTTATAAGTGTGATAAAAAGATAAGGCATTTTTGTACAGTGTTGTGATTTTGGTGTTAACCATTGTGACGATGGTGTTATTTGTAAAAGCATTGTTATTAAGATTGTTTGTGTTGTTCAGGTGTGTTTGGTGATGAAGTGAAGTCCGTGTCAGTGACTGAGGGAGAATCTGTCATGCTACACAATGATGTCATCAAACAAAAACATGATGTGATCATGTGGTATTATGGATCTGAAAACACATTTGTTGCAAGAATCAATGGAAAGGCCAGTAGCATCATGTATTCAGATGATGAGAGATTCAAAGACAGACTGGAGCTGAACCATCAGACTGGATCTCTCACCATCACAAACATCACAACGAATCACTCTGGAGTCTATACACTGAAGATCAGCAGCAATAATAAAGTCTACAAGAGGTTCAATGTTACCGTCAGTGGTGAGTATTTATGCTTCAATCTACTTTCTGTGTGTTCAAGTCATATTTGAATGTAAGTGTGTGTAGTGAGAAACATGTTTAGTAGTGTTTTATGTTTCTCATGTGAGCAGTTATATAGAAATGAGCTTTGATTTCCTGCAGCACCGGTTATATTACTCCAACACTGGAAGTCTGCCAGTCGTGCATTGAGACTGTGTTTTATCCACAGAATGTCACTTTCATTAATCTGTGTGTGTTTGTGTCTTCATGTGTTCTGCAGGTGAAGTGTCAGTGTCAGTGAGGGAAGGTCATTCTGTTATTCTTTAT
The DNA here is from genome assembly GCA_037178815.1 of Barbatula barbatula. Taxonomy (NCBI): domain Eukaryota; kingdom Metazoa; phylum Chordata; class Actinopteri; order Cypriniformes; family Nemacheilidae; genus Barbatula; species Barbatula barbatula. The sequence goes on from CM074088.1 coordinate 17,831,045, forward strand.
ACTCATGATCTTAAAGTGAAAGATGATCTGATGGAGTGGCATTATGGACCTGAAAACACACTTGTTGCAAGAATCGATGGAAAGGCAAATAGCATCATGTTCTCTGAGGATGAGAGATTCAGAAACAGAGTAAAGCGTGATGATCAGACCGGAGATCTCATGATCCATGACACTACAACTCATCACTCTGGACTTTATAAGATCAGCATCAATAAAGTCTCATATAAGAGGTTCAATGTTATCGTCAAATGTGAGTATTTATGCTTCAATCTACTTTCTAAAGTGCACAAGTTACATTTCAATGTGTAAATGTTGTTCTGAGTTCTGAATCATTAGCATTAAGTAAAAAACATCGGTCACACTGATTCTCTGTCATGATTCTGTCCTTCTTATCATGAGGTTTCTAGTTCTGTGGAGAGTCGTTACAGTACCATGTCTTTTGTACTTGTTTTGTTATTTGGTTGGAGACACATGGCCTTGGTTGTGACTTTACACCACGTGTCCTCCTGTCGTGTCTCTTTGCCCCGCCCCCTTGTTTCCCGTAATCTCCCCCTTAGTGTTTATTCCCTTCCCCTGCCCTGTGTAATTGTCCTTCGTTATTTTTCCCATTTCAGTCCCTCTTGCTTATTGTCCCGTGTCAGTTTGTTACCTAGTATTCATGTCTTGCTTCGCCCTAAATGGTATTTTGTGTCCCTGTTTTGCCCAGTCATTTATTTCTGGATTGGATTATTTTGTTAGCCGGGCTTTCTTCTTTTACCCTGGACAGAAGTTTTCCGTTTAACTAATAAAAGTATTTTCTTATCCCTTCCCGCTGTCTGTGTTTGGCTTCTCTGTCCGAGCATAACTTTGACATTCTCATTGAGACTGTGTTTTATCCACAGAATGTCCCTATCATTAATCTTTGTGAAATGATTTATGTGTTCTGCAGGTGAAGTGTCAGTGAGGGAAGGACATTCTGTTATTCTGTATACTCATGTTCTTAAAGAGAGAGATGATCTGATGGAGTGGACTTATGGACCTGAAAACACACTTGTTGCAAGAATCGATGGAAAGGCCAATAGCATCACGTTCTCTAATGATGAGAGATTCAGAAACAGAGTAAAGATGGATGATCAGACCGGAGATCTCATGATCCATGACACTACAACTCGGCACTCTGGACTTTATAAAATCAGCATCAATAATAAAGACTACAAGAGGTTCAATGTTACCGTCAGTGGTGAGTATTTATGCTTCAATCTACTTTCTGTGTGTACAAGTCATATTTCAATGTAAGTGTGTGTAGTGAGAAACATGTTTTGTAGTGTTTTATGTTTCTCATGTGAGCAGTTATATAGAAATGAGCTTTGATTTCCTGCAGCACAGGTTATATTACTCCAACACTGGAAGTCTGCCGGTCGTGCATTGAGACTGTGTTTTATCCACAGAATGTCACTTTCATTAATCTGTGTGTGTTTGTGTCTTCATGTGTTCTGCAGGTGAAGTGTCAATGAGGGAAGGACATTCTGTTATTCTGTATACTCATGTTCTTAAAGAGAGAGATGATCTGTTGGAGTGGACTTATGGACCTGAAAACACACTTGTTGCAAACATTGATGGAAAGGCAAATAGCATCATGTTCTCTGAGGATGAGAGATTCAGAGACAGAGTGAAGATGGATGAACAGACCGGAGCTCTCACGATCCATGACACTAAAACTCATCACTCTGGACTTTATAAGATCAGCATCAATAAAGTCTCATACAAGACATTTGAAGTTACTATTCATGGTGAGTATATCAATTTGCACTTTTATAGGAAAGAGCTTTAAAATTAATAAACATTGTAATGTTGTATTGTTATACCTGGGCAATTCCATGAAAATATGGTTGTCACCACAATGATATCACAGATGTCAATATTTGGTGGTTCAAATACCCTAGACTCATGAGAAGCTCGGGGCATGTCCACCTCATGGGGTGCATTAACCTTCGAATAATTGAATGACATGTTGACAATTATTCTTTACAAAAGTTCCTTATTCCACTTCTTTTCACAGAATTTGTGCACATCTGAGCCTTCATGTAGACTAAAGACATGCTGCATTTTATTTTATTAACTGTATCTGTTCATGTTTGTAGATTCCGATGGCCCGTGGTTCTGTGTAGTTCCTGTCGTATGCCTACTTCTTCTGATCTGTGTCTGTATGCTCCTGAAGAGGTGATCAAGCACTTACAGCTTTACCTTCAGATAACATGCCATCACTTTCACAATGTTGACATCACTGCTGATTGATGAGCTTCATATTAATACACAATTTTCTCAACAGGTTTTGCAAAAACCTCACAGGCTCTGATGGAAGGTTAAAGCATAAACTCCAGCACCTTGTTTGATCCAGAAGCTTCAGCACTGAATGGGTTCATTTCTTTGTGTGGTTGAAAATATAAATCGTAGGAATCCAAACTATTGTATTCTTAAAGTAGCAGAAGGGTGAACATTTACAAGAAATACAAAGTTTTATACAGTTAATGTTTCTTTAGTCATTGCGGCATCTCTATAGCCTTAACCACTAGAACGGAACCACCCTCACACATGTATACATGGAAGATGGTTTATTTTAGCAAAATGCATAACATATAACATAAACACACTAATGCACACTATAACTGTTCTTTACATAAACTCAGGAGTCACTCACGGATTTATGGGGAAATTTCAATGCTTTTAAAAACTGTATATTTAAAAGTTCAGTTTTTTATTCACTTTATTCAGTTTTTCACTCTGTGTCTTTCATGCATTATGATATTTAGAAAAGGTCTTTAAGCTATCCAAAATGAAAAAAAAGTTTTACACTGAATTGTTTGAAACACCCCCATACCACATGTTTTGGAGTGATATAGAGCTTAATAGTCAAAAAATAATAGCCATGAAGATAAGTGTAATAGGCTTTATGCCAAATGTCACGTGTTAAAACCAGAAACTGGTCTCATGAATCCGGTTTAAGTCTTTTGTGTGCGGTTCATTTGACTCAAAAAGATGATCATCACATAAACCCATAACAGAAACAGATTGATATATATGTTTTTATTTATTCTCACAGACATTTGAATATTAAAATAGAATAAAACTAATAAAAATGGAAACTTGTTAAGTTAACCACAAAACAGTATATCACTGATAGCAAAAACACTTTTCCAACAAGCAGATGCAATAAGACCTATTATTGACCTATTACTACAATAAGACAATAAGAATAATAACATTCAACATATTAAAATCTATTTGGTAAAATGGAAACACTCTGTTTTTATTTATGCATCAAAATCAACAAGCACTGTGATTTGCTGAAACATAATCTAGTTCAACACTTTTTTTTAAATCTGAAAAACCTTCAGTTTACTCTAAAAAATATCCCACAGCTCTTCATTGTACAGTTATTTATTCAAAATCAATATTGTGATACAACATTTTACAATTTATGTACGTATAAGGTATACAACTTGCAGTGAAATTAAATCTGGCTAAAAGTGGGCAAAATATTTAAACAAGAGACGATTACTCTGAACATAGAAAAAGGATCGAAAAGGTATATACACAGCTTTAGTCTGAACAACTAAAAATAGAAGACAAGAACAGAAGACAAAATAAGTTAAAAGACAACATTTGATTTCCACATCAGTTAAAAACATTGTGTGGCGTGCATGCCGTGTGGTCATTGTGTGTCTTCTCATTACATTTAGTAATAGTTCATGTAAGTAGTATAATGAATGAGTAATTTATAAGTAATTCATTTATAGTTTCAATCTTCTTGAAGTCTTTTTTGCTATAATATTTTTGTTATATGTCTAGCACCCATGCCTAAAGCCAAATTAGTTTTTTCTACTAAATACTTTAAGTCCAATAATTTTTTTAATAACAATTAAAATGATATGATGATGATGAACACATGCTTGTAAACTATATAACAAATTGAACAGTTAAATATATAGATTTACAAATGTCACAAAACAAGTAAAAGCATATTTATATTCATAATTCCTGTCCTCAAACCATTAGAGGAATTACAGAGGGATTGTTCATCTTCTCATGACTCCTGCATAAACCACATCATCCTCCACTGCACATCTCTGACAAACACAGAAAATATACAAATGAACAGTGTATAGTCGGCTTTCTTAAAGTGAATTATTGAATCAATGTAAATGGACGATTCAGCAAATACACACTATGTAAATGTTATTTTCTATATGTTTAGCCACATTAGCATTATAGCTCTATGGTTTCATGGGATGCACGTGCCTGGCCTGAAGTTAACTTCCAGTCTGTGTATGTTTTTGGTTTGGCTAGTTGCTGATAATATTTTATTTATAATAATTTATATTTTATTTTATAATAATTTTATTAAATAAACAATTTGTTGAATGGGTCATGTACCTTTTTTGCATTTAAGTTTTAGCCAAATAAGGTTCTTCTACTGGCGGTAACCCTGGTAGCTTATAGTAGGCAAATACAGCAAGGTAATTATACTGACTTTTTTATTCATTTGAATTTACATATTCACACGTTTTTCATTTTGTTGAAGTTGAGGCTTTGAATGAAAGTTAGTTACACATGACAATGTGTCAAAGTGCGGACAACAATCGCCATTGGACTTTAATCAAATAAAAAGTCATATAGCACACTATACATTTGGCTTAGGTCTAATTGACGTCTGCATTTACATCTGCAATACGTCTTGGAGACGTCTGCAAAAAGTTCTGAAGATTTGGAAACATCTGCTGTAAAAACATCTTAGATCAATTTTACATCCATTATAAATCATACACAGCTTACAGACTTCATACACATGTCTTAAAGATGTCTGACAGCAGACGTCTCCAAGATGTATTGCAGATGTCCAAACTACAGTATGTCTTGCAGATGTAAATGAAGACGTCAAATAGACTAAAGCCAGATGAATGTGTGCTAGGGAGGCCAGCTAGTGAAGAGCTGTGCAGTGTGTAAACATCACTCCCCGACCTCAGTTAGTGCGCCCGACTCCCATTCAGGACCGACCCGGTGCGAGACCCGCTTCAGGTTATACTATCGGAATAAGCGTCATGCCTGAATTATATCAGCATGTGAAACATGTCAGAACCAAAGGCCGAGTTAACTGTATATTGTTGTTAAAATACAACATACTTGTGTAGACTTTAAACGGGTCAGATACGCTTTATTTTCTCAGCAGATTTCCACGTATGACCAGCATATGATTCGCTATGTGCTGTCATGTCCGGAGCGCAGTCACTTGCAACCGCTCGCATGACACAGATGCGAAATCAGACTTCATTTGACCCAATAGACAACATGTTTACACGGTCTAAGTCATAACCTCACTCGTATCTAGAGCACTATACATAATAAATGTGTAAACAAGATGATGCACTGCTGCAGATTCTAAAGCGATTTTTTTTTAACTCTATACTTTATTTGCAGTACCTGAATAAACATTATGACATTACTTTCTAAATGTCAGTGCGAATTTCAATCAGACTTTAATATACTGTGGCAGCATTAGAAACATCAACCGACAACAGAATCACATGTATAGTATTTGCAAGACCGCAGCACCTTGTACACCTACACGGAAATCTGCTTTATTTTGCCATCTGGTGGCAGATTAACATCGGCAGGCCACACAGAGAATAAGATTCTTGGTGAGTTTTGACATTCTGAGGTCTCATATATCCTGATAACAACAGCTAAAACTGATCACACACATCATCGGAGTACTGCGAGTCATTGTGACCGATACGTCTATGTATCACACCGCTGTCTCTTTACTCATGCCAGCTTTGTTTATGAATAATTATAACAGCAAATTAAATGTTTTATTTACAACTATGACTATGCCAATTGCCCCCCCCTCCACTCATTGACACCACCTTCGACTACCTGATGCACTACATAGGTCTCCTGTGCGACTCAACTGGCTTGAGATATGTTTGAAAAAAATTGTGTTTATGAGGGTATCTCTTAAAAATGTTAGTTTTAGAGAGAAAATTAAAAACACCACATAGAAGCAATGTGATTTTCACCACAGGTTGACTTTAAAGCTAAGACATACACAGTCTTCTTATCAGGAGTTCAGTGTTATCACTTTAAATTTCATAGTTGTGATAGATTATGACATACAACACAGTTATGAATGATCTCACCAGATTATGTGTTTGTCTTTTATAGAATGCTGGTTCTGCGTAAGTGATCTCCTCCTCACCAGTCCGAACCGCTAGCAATGATAACAGATATGTTTATTTGTAGTAAAGAGTAAATATACACATTCTTTATTTAATATCTATATCTTACCCTGTTGTTGTGTGTTTGTGTGTTTTCTTCGGATCCAGAAGATCAGAACAGCAGTTACAATCATCACAGATCCAACAACAGCACAACAGATCACAACTTTATCAATGAATGTGACACCTGTAATGAAGTCAGCAGTATAAAGAAAGTTTAACTGAGAGCAATAGTTAAACTCAAAGCAGTTTTACTGTAAAATGTGGTGATATATTTATTCATGAAATCTATACTTTTTAGGAGTAAATGTTATGAAACAGAAAATAATTTGCAGTTAAAATCTATATTAAATTAAGTTAACCACTAAGTTTTTGGCAACTGAGCCTCAGTCATAACAAAACTGGTTGTTATCAACATAGAGAGCGGGAGAAGGAGCATGTGTACAAGTCACTTTCACTTGTGTGCAGTAGAGAAAGAGGGAGATAGAGAGAGAGAGAGAGAGAGAGAGAGAGAGAGAGAGAGAGAGAGAGAGAGAGAGAGAGAGAGAGAGAGAGAGAGAGAGAGAGAGAGAGCACTACGTTCGCAAAGTTCAGCTGTGTTGTTTGTCCGTTGCATTTGGGTGATGAATGTTATATAAACGGTGGATATAACGGTGGATTTGGAGATTGTATGAAACTGATAGATGGAGCACCGGTCCCAGAGCTTAAAGATGCTGGACATGAACCGCATGCTGTAAGTGAAACTGTGTTTCTTGGCAATGTGTGAACACGTCATTTCGTTTCGCCCCGTTTCCCCCCACACGCGTCGCATGTTTTCAGAAATGATCGTGAAGCTGTATCTGTCTTTTATAAATGTGAACAAACTAAAGACACCGCAGATATTTGAAGGGTGAGATTCTATTCTGTAAGTCATCAAGATTAACATGAGATATACAGAAACTGTCTGAATTAGGGCCGCTTTAAGGGTTCTTAAATCTGGAACAGGTTGCCAAACAAGATAAAAGCTAAACATAAAAAAAATTTAACATTGATGGTCAAGTGCTGGTTCAAAATAAACCAGACCTGTATGCATATTTACATTTGAAATGGTATTTTACCAGTAATTTATGTCACCAGGATTGAAAGTATTCATAGAAATGGGCCTTGTATTTGCTTTGTAAATGCTTGTATTGGATTGATTTGTTTTATACGCTTATTAATAAGGTGTTTTGGGTTCTCTTTTTTAGAGCTTTTCTAGGGACTGGAGATGCAATTTTGCGCTGGCTATAATCTGTATGTGCAAGGCATTTTTGCATGTCTTTGACTGGAATCATGTCTATTTTATAGTCCCCATCCAAACAACCATATAAATGCATTCATTCATTAATTAACAACATAAAAGACCTGATCCTTAGAAACACGTGACTCACCTGCAGACGTGTGACAGGCATGATTGATGTCCAGATGTTGTGTGAGGTTTGTGTTGGGATGGCTCAGCACACATCTGTATGTGTTTGTATCCTGATATTCCACCTCCAGAGGAAGAGAGAGTCTGATGTTGAGATCAGACACACTGATGCTGGACAATAAACTCTTTCCTTTGTACCAGGAGAGATTCGCATCATGTGACACATTCAGCACTGAACACAACACACAACATGATGAAGATGAAGATGATGAAGAACATTGAGAAGAGTTTCTGGAGATCACAGGAACAAGAAGACGAGCTGAAGAATATTTAAAAATGTTTAATATTATGGTGATTGTGATTTAAAACTTGTGATTGAAATTTAACTCACCATAGACGGTCAGATTGAAGTGTCTGATGAGAACAGAAGGTTTTCTGTTGATCTCTAGTTGATAAAGTCCAGTGTGTTCAGTTGTGATGTTTGTGATGATGAGAGATCCAGTCTGATCATCTATCTGTAAATGATTCTTCAATCTCTCATTGATAAATGATGTTATTTCGGCTTCTCTGTTGAGTTCAGCTATAATCTCATCTGGACTCTGAACACCAAATGACCACTCGATCACATCATGTGTGTGTATGTGAGTATCAGTATATAAGGTGACAGTGTCTCCCTCCATCACTGACACTGACTTCACTTCATCACCAAACACACCTCAACAACACAAACACATTAATAATTATATTACAACTTGTCACGCGAAGAAGCTTAAATATAATAAATAATAAGGTGAACCACGCACGTATCTTTTAGATATATAACAGATAATGGCCAATACGAATCCTAATTTAAGAATGAATTATCACTTACCGTTCAGATGCCAAAGACATAAACGCAGCAAAACTATCACACAAATCATATTCTGCATTTGTGATGTGACAGGAAACATCAGTAAATGTGTTTATCTTCCCCGTAGCATCAATAATAGAGCCGCTCGCATGAACGCGCACACACATGAACACGCAAGAAGACAGAGAGGAAACTTAAAGAAGACCACGCCGAGTCTACACCGGACGCGATGCGACACGACGAGAGACAATAGACCCATTAGAACTCATTATCATTATAAATGTTGTCCATATTGGACGTGGCGCCACAATCCCATAATGCTGGGGTCACACCAAACATGAACAATCACGTTCCACGCTCTTTATCCGAGCACAGAGATTTGTCTGCTTTCCATTGATCATCTCTGACCTTGAATCACTCATATTATTATTGTTTAATCTGTTTCATTAATATAGTTTAAACACATTACATACTGTAACCGTTATACATTGCTTTCATGATTTATCTATTAAAATGTCATCTAGATAACCTATATTTAAAGCCAGTCATCTCTGATGTGTGAGGTTCTGTTTGACTTTGACCTGTGACAGTAGATGAGTTTGGAGGAAGGGCATAAAGATACGAGTGGAAAATACTCAAACACGCAAACTGACCACAAACACATTAATAGACGAGATGTTTGTCCACTGAACAGATGAGACCACACGTGTGATGAGGAGACCACAGCAGTTTCACTTTGACTCATTTATTCTGTGTCTCATTTATCCTACAGCAGTAAATATTCATGTATAAACTTTGATTTAGTCACATAACTTTATTTTTGTTTGGTTCAGCTTACGTCAATGCTTGTTTTGTTTGTCTTTTAATGATGTATTATATTATTACACCTTCATCGCTCTGTTTCTGTTGTGGTTGAGACTGACGGAAGCATATTCACATCCTGATGATGGAGGAAAGCGTCTCTTTCTTCAGTAACATACTGTGAGTGAGTCTTAAACACAGATACGAGGCACAAGAACAATTCAGTTGAAGTATTTGTCATTTCAATGTGTACGAGTCCCTGTTGAGTTTCAGATGAACTTTACTGTAAGAATTAACGTCTTTAGGCTTCCAGTTGGCAAACAAAATACAAAGAAAGTGAAAAAAGACTTTAGAAGATGAGAGAAGCTTTCAGATTTCAAATAATATCATGTTTTCATCCGTGCGTTTATTTATTCCAGCTATCCCTGTTGAGATCATGAAGAGCCTGTTGAGATCATCTCAGGATGTTCTTCAACTTCTTCATGACCATATTAGTGACACAATAAATAACATTCTTGATGAAAGAGCAACACAGTTCATTTATTGTTTTGGGGATTTTATAGATTTATTTCAATTCTGAATGTTGATGTTGAGTCTCATCTGGATCTGACGTCATAAACAAAAACAGCAACAGTAGCCACACCCACTACAGCAGAGAGGACCAATCGGATCACAGCTTCAGTAAAACCACAACGGAGGACACCAGCTGAAGGACAGAAAGAGAAAAGAGACTTTTAACTTTAAAACTGACATTTTAAAATGAAGAAGCAAAATAAAAGATAAAACTGCAAACATCACATGTGACTCACCTGCAGACGTGTGACAGACATGATTGATGTCCAGATGTTGTGTGAGGTTTGTGTTGGGATGGCTCAGCACACATCTGTATGTGTTTGTATCCTGATATTCCACCTCCAGAGGAAGAGAGAGTCTGATGTTGAGATCAGACACACTGATGCTGGACAATAAACTCTTTCCTTTGTACCAGGAGACGCTCACATCATGTGACGCATTCAGCACTGAACACAACACACAACATGATGATGATGAAGATGATGAAGAACATTGAGAAGAGTCTCTGGAGATCACAGGAACAGACAGATGAGCTGGAAAATATTTGAAAGTCCTAAATAACTAGACATCAAACCAAATGCCTTACATTTTCTTTCACCTGAAGTTTTTAGTAGCGTCACACATTTGTTTAACTCACTACATGCATTAACTTTTTTTTTCATTTGAAATACTATGAATGTTCTGATGTTTGAAACGTGAAGGAAACTGATCAACTCTGAACTCTGTAAATGAATCTGAGTAGTTTGGGATTTCTGTTGATCTCTAGTTGATAAAGTCCAGTGTGTTCAGTTGTGATGTTTGTGATGATGAGAGATCCAGTCTGATCATCTATCTGTAAATGATTCTTCAATCTCTCATTGATAAATGATGTTATATCGGCTTCTCTGTTGATTTCAGCTATAATCTCATCTGGACTCTGAACACCAAACATCCACTCGATCACATCATGTGTGTGTATGTGAGTATCAGTATATAAGGTGACAGTGTCTCCCTCCATCACTGACACTGACTTCACTTCATCAGCAAACACACCTGCAAATCAAACAATAGAAAAACGATAGATTATTTGGTTATTAGTTTATAAAAACACAAATAAATACGTTTCATGGCTTGAAAAACTCAGATAGATGTGAGTGAGCAGAAATGGGGCTCAGAAACTAACGCTGGGTTAATTGTAACACAGACCTAACAAAGTTTTACAGAGTTTAGTGATTTTTGGTGACTGTCAGGTGACAGTCTTCTGTGGATCTTCATGTGTTTTCATAAAGATATTGGACAAAGACTTTTTTGGCAGCATGAAAGTAATTTATTTTCATCATTTATGTATTTTACTTCTTGGTTAACTGTGTAAGTCACCAAATACAACATTATATTATCATATTGTCCTGATTGACAATATGTTTCTCTCCACATAAAACACGTGGGTCTGTCATAATTCTGCCCCTAGACCAGAAAATCAAGACAAGAGAAGGCAGAATCAGGACACATATTCTCTGTTTTGTTGCCCCCCATAGCACCACGTTGAAACATGTCTGTCTTAGTCACCAGTGACCAGCCATAGCACACTCCCCATCACCCGGACTGCCATTACACATACTTCCCATAATTGTTGGACTCTTTGTTTATCAATACTTCAACCAAAAATGACTTCATTCAAAAACACTTATTCAACTTGTTCCAAATCTGTATAACCGAACAAGTTATTTGGAAGAATGCTTATAACCAGACAGATTTTACCCCCATTGAATCCAATAGTAGGAAAAATACAATGGTAGTCAATGGTGCCCCAGCACGGTTTAATGTCCCGCATTCTTCAAAATATTTTCTTTTGTGTTCAACAGAACAAAAAAATTATAAAGTAATTTTTCCTACTATGGGGTCAATTGGTGTTGATGATGTCAATCTGTTTGGTTATGTGCATTCTTCCAAATATCTTTCTCTGCGTTCATTTTAGACATTTATACAGATTTGGATGGTGAGTAAATGATGACAGAATTGTCTTTTTGGGTGAAATACACATGACATTTAAACCCTGTCTTCACATTCATTCAGTGCGACGTCTTCTACGTGTTACCTCTGCATTTCTGAGCGTTAATGTTGTGTTGGATTACCTGTTTATTTATTATCGGATTGTATTGATGTGTTTTGAATAAAAAGCTGAACTTAGATTCTCTACCCATTTGAGTCTCGGAGCAGTAGCCTACGTAACAATGTCTTACACACTTTGCAACTGTATGCTGTGCTTGTTACACGTTGTTACTAAGCTTTCAACATACAATGATCATGAACATAATAGGCATGCATCGAATTAATAATGAATTCATTGTAATAACAACAGTCATAACTGTGCTGCACGTTCGTATCTATAACAGATGCACAAATAATTTCCATCTTAATATCGATACACCCTTAAACTCACTTCTGCTGTGTATGTTGGCAGAAACTTTAAGTGTTCATAGTAGCAGTGTACGTTGCTTGTGTAAAACAATCTGATTCATCAAGTTCAAATAGTTTTTGGAGTGGTTGAGCTAAAATCAAAGATTCATTACACTGTTCCCCGCTCGCCCCAAACAACTAAACAAATAGCCCAATCCATATAAACGCATAACAAATAAAAGTCACTTACCGTCTACATGCCATAAACATAAACTCAGAAGAACTGTCACACGAGTCATATTTATTCTGCTGCACTGTGTGAGATACTAGACGTCATAATAAAACGACACGATCGTGGGGTACAATGTCACTACTTAATGCTTGTGTGCGCCCGGACGCTACAGCCGCTCGCGTGAACGCGCACACGCATGCGCTTTCCTGAATGATGGGGCCGAGGCAAATACTTTAATTTACAAAAGACTTTTAGAAAAAAAGGACATGTCGATAGAATTTATTAACACTTTAGGGAAGATTCAGACCAATTCACTGACCGGTCCTGAGCTAAATCAGTCACATAAGTTTATTAAAGACAACAATAACCACTGCACCGAGCTTGGCACATGGCATAGGGTACACATACTGATATAAAAACATAATTGGACTAAGAATAAGATTGTCTGCACGGTGCATAAATGTGTGCAAATAAACTGCCCTCAAGATCTATCCTTTAAAATATCTGATGAAATTTAAATATACCTAAACCGTTCTGGGTGCTAATGGGGTTGTCCTTCTGATTTATAACTTCAGTGTTGACTGATTCAATGTTTTATTTCTCAGTCAAAAATTAATCCGAGCATTGTGCATGTTTGAGTGGATAAAAATAAACTTTTCACATGGAAAACATCACACGCTAGTCAACCACTAACACACAATAGACGAGATGTTTGTCCAGTGAACAGATGAGACCACACGTGTGGAGAGACCACAGCCGTATCACTTTGACTCATTTATTCTGTGACCTGTGTCACACTCACATGTTTCACATTTTACAATCGTGTCTTGCTAGTGTTTCTATGAGTAACAGTTATTTGAACTTCCAGATGATGTTCAATTGTTGTTTATTTTTTATTGATTGCAGTTCAGCAGGTATTAAAATATTTGAGCTCTTTACCACACATTCAGTCATTGGTGTTTGTTGTTGTGTGTCAGAAGATTGTATCCATAAACACTAATCTGTGTGCACGCACCCACACACACACACACACACACAAATATAAATACATTTTTAATTGCTTTTACAATTTAAATTGTTCAAAAGCAGATTTGTAGTAGGCCTATATCTATTGTACATTACACACGTTTCATTGATTAACCTAATTGAAGGGTTTACTATCTTTGTACTTGTCTTTTGTTACTCTGTGCTTTTGTTTGACTTGTTTGTCTTTGTACCAAAAGGACAGCCAAAATGATAATAGAGGGGAAAAGCCTGGCGAGAAGTTTTTAGATATTTGATAAAGACGATTTAAAATGAATTCACAAATATTCTTGACAAAAGAGAAAGACAGTTTATTAATGTTAGAGATTAATTTATTCAGATTCATCGGAGGTTGATCTGTCTCGTCTGGACCTGAAGTCAGAAATGAAAACAGCAACAGTAGCCACGCCCACCAGAGCAGAGATGACCAATCGGATCACAGCTTCAGTCAAACCACAACAGCAAACACAAACTGAAGGAAAGGATTAAAAGAAAAGATTGTAAATCTGAGAGACAAACAAGAATATCTTACAATTAAAAGCAAAATATTTTGAAAAGTGTATACAAACATGTGACTCACCTGAACCTGCAGACGTGTGACAGACATGAGTGATGTCCAGATGTTGTGTGAGGTTTGTGTTGGGATGTCTCAGCACACATCTGTATGTGTTTGTATCCTGATATTCCACCTCCAGAGGAAGAGAGAGTCTGATGTTGAGATCAGACACACTGATGCTGGACAATAAACTCTTTCCTTTGTACCAGGAGACGCTCACATCATGTGACACATTCATCACTGAACACAACACACAACATGATGATGATGATGAAGATGATGAAGAACATTGAGAAGAGTTTCTGGAGATCACAGGAACAGGAAGACGAGCTGAAACACATTTAAGAGTCTAAATTAATTTAAATTGATTAAATCAAACCCGCTAAACCTTTTTTAAACCAACGTTTTTAACCAGGGATCTGTGAGTTTGTCTCATCGCACATAGAAAATAATGACACAAGTTTAACTCACTACATGCATTAACAATTTTTTAATTTGAAATACTATGAATGTTCTGATGTTTGAAACAGGAAGGAGCTGATCAACTCTGAACTTACCATAGACGGTAACTCTGTAAATGAATCTGAGTAGTTTTGGATTTTTGATGATGGTCAGTTGATAAAGTCCAGTGTGTTCAGTTGTGATGTTTGTGATGATGAGAGATCCAGTCTGATCATCTATCTGTAAATGATTCTTCAATCTCTCATTGATAAATGATGTTTTATTGGCTTCTCTGTTGAATTCAACTATAATCTCATCTGGACTCTCAACACCAAATGACCACTTGATCACATCATCTGTGTGTAGTTCAGTGACATTAGTCTGTAGAGTAACAGAATGTCCCTCCATCACTGACACTGACTTCACTTCATCACCAAACACACCTCAACAACACAAACATTACTGACATTATAGGGTTTATTAACACAACAAACATATCTCATCGGTTTAGCTTATGTGTTAGGGCTGGAATAACACAGGCATGAGCAAAAATAAACGTCATAATATTGAAATAATCCACATCAAATAAGAAATTATTATATGTGGAAATCTTGAAGCCTTCCTTGAACCGCCACCTTAACGTGGTGGAGGGGTTTGAGTACCCGAGTGACCCTAGGAGCTATGTTGTCGGGGGCTATATGCCCCTGGTAGGGTCTCCCAAGGCAAACAGGTCCTAGGCGACGGGTCAGACTAAGAGTGGTTCAAAAACCCCATATGATGTTTACAAAAACAAGGACCGTGACGTCGCCCGGTATGGCGCAACCGGGGCACCACCCTGGAGCCAGGCCCGGGGTCGGTGCTCGTATGCGAGCGCCTGGTGGCCGGGCCTTTCCCCACGGGGTCCGGCCGGGCTCAGCCCGAAGGAGCGACGTGGGGCCGCCTTCCCGTGGGCTCACCACGTGCGGGAGGGACCATAGGGGGTCGGTGCATTGTGGATCGGGCGGCAGTCGGAGGAGAGTGCCTCGACAGCCCGATCCCTGGACACGGAAGCTAGCTCTAGGGACGTGGAATGTCACCTCGCTGGCGGGGAAGGAGCCTGAGATGGTGCGGGAGGTTGAGAGGTTCCGACTAGAGATAGTCGGGATCACCTCTACGCATGGCTTGGGCTCTGGAACCACACTCCTCGAGAGAGGATGGACACTTCATCACTCTGGAGTTGCCCATGGTGAGAGGCGGCGGGCTGGTGTGGGTCTGCTTATAGCCCCCCAGCTCTCCCGCCATGTGTTGGAGTTTACCCCGGTGAACGAGAGGGTCGTTTCCCTGCGCCTACGGGTCGGGGTTAGGTCTCTCACTGTTGTTTGTGCCTACGGGCCGAACGGCAGTGCAGAGTACCCGACCTTCTTGGAGTCTCTGGGAGGGGTGCTGGAAAGTGCTCCGACTGGGGACTCCGTCGTCCTACTGGGGGACTTCAACGCCCATGTCGGCAACGACAGTGACACCTGGAGGGGCGTGATTGGGAGGAACGGCCCCCCTGATCTGAACCCGAGCGGTGTTCAGTTATTGGACTTCTGTGCTAGTCACAGTTTGTCTATAACGAACACCATGTTCAAGCATAAGGGTGTCCATCAGTGCACGTGGCACCAGGACACCCTAGGCCGCAGGTCGATGATCGACTTTGTGGTCGTTTCATCTGACCTGCGACCATATGTTTTGGACACTCGGGTTAAGAGAGGGGCGGAGCTGTCAACTGATCACCACCTGGTGGTGAGTTGGATCCGATGTCAGGAGAGGAAGCTG
>CM074088.1:17852334-17937334 GCA_037178815.1 Barbatula barbatula
TGAACACACAGACACATTATTCTGAATTGTAGATGGTTATCTGAAATCAAGTTTTGAACTCTGATTGTAATATATTTTACAAAAAGTAAAAGCAAGTGTTATGCTCCTCTAACCAGATGGTTTGGGCATTTTGGTTTTGACTCCCCCTGCTGGAGTTGTTGCGCCGGCTGTTCTGTAATTATTGTTTAGAGACAATAGATGAAGATTTAATAAAGACAATAGTTTATGACTGACTCACATATACTCTATCAATTCAATCTCATTTTGAATATCTGATCCATCAGAGCTTTATGGTGATTCTCATCTGGATCTGATGTCATATATGACAACACCGACGGTAGCCACACCCACTACAGCAGAGACAACCAATCGGATCACAGCTTCAGTAAAACCACAACACTCGACACAAACTGAGGAAATGAAATGAAAGAGACTTTTGTGTTTATGTTCAAAAAGACAAACAATGACTATTATTAAGCCAAAGCAAAGGAAAAACTTTAAACACAGAGTGAGCTGCTGACCTGAAAGCTTGTGACAGAGTTGAGTGATGTGTAGATGTTGAGTTTGGTTTGTGATTGAAGTGTTGATGACACATCTGTATGTGTTGTTGTCTTGATATTCCACCTCCAGATGTAAAGATGCGGTGGATTTAACATCAGACACACTGATGCTGGAGTGGATAACGCTTCCGTTATACCAGGAGACGCTCACATGTGACGCATTCATCACTGAACACAACACAGAACATGATGAAGATGATGAAGATGACACTCTGATGACAGGAACAGGCAGACGAGCTGGAATAACTGCAACCAATCAAAGTAATAAACAGCAAACTCAATTTTATTTGAAATATTTGCTTAGAAACCAGTTTTCCTAAAACAGTTTATGTTTATTACAAGTTTGTCTTGACACACATTCACTTCAACATTTATTTATTTAAAATATTTTATACTTGAAGGATGTTGAAATGTATTAATGTCAGCTCACCATAGACGGTCAGATTGAAGTGTCTGTTGTGAACAGTAGGTTTTCTGTTGATCTCTAGAACTTGATAAAGTCCAGTGTGTTCAGTTGTGATGTTTGTGATGATGAGAGATCCAGTCTGATCATCTATCTGTAAATGATTCTTCAATCTCTCATTGATAAATGATGTTATATCGGCTTCTCTGTTGATTTCAGCTATAATCTCATCTGGACTCTGAACACCAAACATCCACTCGATCACATCATCTGTGTGTATGTGAGTATCAGTATATAAGGTGACAGTGTCTCCCTCCATCACTGACACTGACTTCACTTCATCACCAAACACACCTCAACAACACAAACACAAATGACATTATAGAAAATGTAAATGAGTTTATTAAACACAACTAAACACTGTGTGTGTAAATAAAGTTAAAATGATCAAATAATATGCATTTATAAAAGATTCTATATCTGATATATCTGAGAGTTTTCAGCAAAAACTTTAATGTGTAAAAATAAAACGCGACTCACCATCCAAATGCCAGAAGAACAAACACTGAAGAAATATAATACACAACATTTTCTGACACATTGTGAATGTTTTTATCTTCACACTATTATGAACGTGACCGAGAGTAAAGATTGAACAGATGAAGCGTCTCTAGAGGTCTTTCTGCTGTGGGTCTGTTCATGATGTAGATCCACAGTTTCCTTCCTCCTCACTCACCACCACACCACTGACACACAAACCTTTATAAACACACAAATCTATACAAGAAACCTCAAATCATTCAAGCAGCACCAGTAATGTGAATAAACCTCTGATATTGTCTGTATACACGTGTGTGTCTGAGAGTCTGCCAGCAGAACACATGTGAGCAAATATGGATTTATAACAAGAACAGTAGAATATTAGTCGTGTTATTATAGTGTCAAGATCAATGTGATGTTTAGTGTTCAACCACAACTAAACATAAAGTTCAGAGATTCTCCTCTGTGGTCAGAACACAGACGTCAGTTGATGTTTCAGTGAGCGCTGCTCATCCTCCATAATCCCCCCCGGCCCCTCCACACATCTGAAGAGAAGGAGGACTTTTATTATGTCAACTCATAGATGATGTGTAGTCCTAAAGCACTTTATATGAATGTGTCATTGTCCTCTCGCTTTAATAATTGTTGCATGTCAAAAACCTTTGAAGGGATTTAAAAACACAGACACTGAATTATATTATTAATGGCAGGAAATGAATGAATTCTATTATAATGATTCAGCATCATAAAAGCGCACAGAGACAGAACTCGTGTGTCCTGCAGTTCCCTCATATGAACACTAGAGGTCTCGCGCACACTTCTGTGAGTCTCATTGAGACCTCGATTATCATCAGAAGTTCGCAGCGCTATAATGTAGCTGACCAATGAAATCGAGGCGGGGTGGAGTTATTGCTCAAGGGGCGGGGTTTGCGCTCAAGTGTTTGGTAAAGTCGCGCGATGGCAGTAGAGTAGCGCGAGCACGAGATCAAATATACAGAAGAAGACGAAGAAGAGGAAGACGAGGAAGAGTTTACCTCACAGTTTATCGTCACATGTCCGTCATTCTGTCACATCTCTTTCATTGTCAGGTATTGAAAACCCTCATTAATGTCGCACGAGCTTCCGCCTGATATGAATGATTCTAGGTAAGATGCATATCTGTACATTTAATGTTCGACACCGGTGTGTTGATTCGGTCGAGGGTCAGCACGTCACGGTCAGCACAAAGAAACAAAACAAAAAATAAAAAAAAAACCTCCCCAAGACATAGAGTAACGTCTCCACATCCAATCTTGGATTCTGGTTAAAACAGGTGTTTGAGATTGACATTTCACTTCTAGTTCATTTTAAGTTTGTTTGGGCTATTATTGCCTTCCAGGTTTAAATAGTCTCTTTAAAACCCACCCGTTGGAAAAACCCTCCCGCGCATCACTACCCCCTATAGCACTTTATATAGATTATTTTAGACTATTTGCATGAGATCATGCACGCAGTGCACAATGAAACATAAACTGAACAGGGACTTTAAATAATTCATTGCTATCACACTACACTAATAGTATCTCTGTAACATCAGTTAACGTCTTTTCTGTGGCTCAGTGGTTAGAGCAGGCGCTGCTAACATCAAGGTCATGTTTTAGACTGCACATACTCAGAATAAACATATATAATGCTATGTGAGTCACTTTAGATAAAAGCATCTGCCAAATGAATACATGTAAATGTCTAAGCTAACAATGAGCAATGTGTATTTAAGCATTTATTCAGCTTGCCAAAACAATTATTGATATAACTTTATTGTGCATTAACGCTTGGCTGTTGGTGTGCTCAGAACTCTATAATCCTATTTCCATGTCCACTTGAAGGCTGCAATAGATCATAGACACAACACTACACTACTAATGTCCTGTTTATGTCATTGATGTTTTTGTGACCTTTAATGTGATGATATATTTGAATGTTAGATTTTCACTTGACTGGACATTTGAAGATGAGAATATGATACACTATAGTGTCTTGTGTAGTGGTTATGTATGCAAGAAAATGTTTCTTTGAATAGCCATCCATTGTGATGGCCTCTGTGAGTCAGTCTGTTGTGTTTTTAAAGAATAAAAAGATATTCCTTGATCTAAAGCTTTTTTTTGTTCTCTGTTATATGTTATATAGGACTGTTGAAAGAACCAAACGAGATACTCAGACGCCAAGTACTGTTGAATCTAGAAACAGCTAGAGTTTTGTGATGATATAATTGTAAATATAGCATGTTTGCATGAGAATGAAACACAATTTGAAAAATCGCGTGACGATAAGAAAAACAGGAAGGGCACACACACAAAAACTCTGAGGCAGACAATAGCAGGATCACCAGTCAGTTAGGAAATTCAGAGCTCTGAAAAGTTTTGTCTTGACAATGGAGTCCAAGGCAACGATCACTTACTGACACATTTTGGCTCCAAATCAAGACACAACCAGTGAGATCCGGCAGGCCCTGAACTACATTCTACAACCTACTGGGCTGTTTTTGACCCGTGCTTGTTTTAAGGCACATGTTTTCTCATAACATTTTTATTTTAAATCGCTGACACTGGCCTTCAGAACGATAACGGCAAATTCACCCCTTTACCTTAACTCACTGCTCCACGTCTACATCGCCTCATCTTCCGTCTAAAATGAGTGATGCCTGGTTGCTCCAACATAGAGAAGCACCAAATGTTGTGCAAAAACCTTTTCTCATTCGGTTCCCCTTTGGTGGAATAAACTACCAGTCTCAACCATAACTGCAGCATCCTTCACAACTTTCAAAAAACCACTCAAAATACACCCGTTCCGCATTTACAGTATTTGACTAACCAATAACAGTCGATGTGTTATTTCTTGAAAAAAACAATTCTTGCTCATTGTCTTCCATGCTTACTCCAGCTTTTATCCTCCTAGTAGCATGGCCTTGTAAACTAATGGTACTGTTTGGCGTGTTGACAAAAGGTTTATATGCACTCCTACTTGTAAGTCTCTTCAGATAAAAGCATCTGCCAAATGAATGCTGGGTAATTATTGGTCAGAACACACTGCTGAGTTCAAAGTCACCCAATGCGCTTTTATTTTAACCCAATTTCTTGGTTGTTTCCTAGACACATCAGCATTGGGTTGTTCTCATGCTGGGTGAATATGTACACTGCTGGGAAAAAATAAATGCAGTAAGTGCGAGTGAAACTTGTTTTCGGCTCCATTAAAGTCCATATAACTACAGTACATGCTGACACTCTAAAATGAGTTAAATGAGTAAAGCTATACAGTCAACAACACTGAAACTCAAACGTTTTTTTAAACACTATTTGCGAAAGATAATTGTAGAAAATTGATAAACTGTTGTAAAACTGAAGTAAATACTACAGTTTTTTTGGGACCCATGCAGCACTGGAAGATCAGCATTGCCGCTGCCTGAACAAGAGACCTCCTTAAGCCCAGTTCAGACCACCGGTGACAAAGCTTTTCTGTTCATTTCACTGGAGAGGCGGCGATAGGGAGACAGTGAGTGGTGACATGAAGTGTACGAGTCTAGTCCATCTCCCGTCAGTCACTGCAGAGCTTGTTGTTATAACTGCTACTAGAGCAACCAACACAAAAGACACCTAACGACATCATAGAGACACAGCGACAGATTCCCAGGTGGTCTGAACGAGGCTTTAGTGAAGTGAAAGGGTTGTCATGGGGTCGCCAGTAGCAAACAATGGCCCGTGCTCTGCTGGACAAACTAAGTAATTACACCATCATTTATAAGTGTTTATAATCGGTGGCATATACGCCAATGCAGATATATCTGTGTGTATATATGACGTCCTAAAGGAAGCTGAAGTTTGTCAGATGTTGTTTTTAATGTTTCCATCTTTTCAGCAAAACGTGATTTAAGTATAAAAGAAAATGTTCTTCCGTCAGCAAAATGCTTTCGCTCTCAGAAAATGTAATTGTCATCTTGCCATCAAAACCAGTCAGACCGTCAGATCTTGTTTCAGCATGAGACAGTCAACAAGAACATTTGGCATGTGATTATAAAAGGCTTTGCTGTGGTACACTTATTTCTTAAATACTCAATTAACCTTAAGCTCATTTTTCTGGTTTCACAAGTTCTTGAGTCAGCATTAGTGTTGACCAGTGTTGGGTGTAATAGTAATATGTCAGTAGTAACTTAGTAATTCATTACTTTTTCAAAACGTACCCAACACTGGTATTGACAAGGATAACATTTCAATCATAAAATCAGATTTGAGAGATACGTATCCGCTTTATGTAAAGTTTTAGGTGCTTGCACACCATTGTGATTCACCATCATTTCCCTCTGACTCAAGAGATCAATTCTTGTTAATCTAAATAGAGAATTCTTTTGAATGTGTGATCTTCAGCAGCTGATGGGGAGAGGCCCGACTTAACCTGACATGTGTTTATTCATGTCTCTCCTCCACCGCATCAGTTTCAAGTCATAGCTTGCCGATTACACGTCTGAACTGTAAAAACACAACCTACTATTCATAACATTCTTCCTAACTCTCACCCACGACTCTCATAACCCTCAAAAAACTACTTCAAACCATCTCTTCTGTGAATACTTGACAGACAAATGAAAGAAAATGTACTGCAAGATGGAGGCGCCATTGCTTCAAAACCTGTAATAAGGCATCCCTTTTTCTTTGAAATGATAACATGAATCTGGTTTACTATAACATTCTTGATGGGAGTGGAAACTCCTTTAATAAATCATGTTGACCTAAATGGGTGGTGCATTTCTAAAAAACTTGTTCTCAGAAGTGCTCAGAGGAGGAAGAGGAAGTGTTGCACATTTGCAGAAACGGAAGTTACTTTTATCTACTGACGCAGCTGACATCAACATCCCAAAAGAAGATCTTATCAAAATAACTTAACTTATTTGACTCAGACTTTGTCTGAAATGTATGTTGATATACAAGTCACTTTTGTCCATACTTGTCAACATTTGGGTACCAAAATCCAGGAGACCTGCGATTGCATTCTGGGAGTTTGAAAGATTACGAATCTACATTTAGTTTCAGCTGGTCACTAAGCTTGCTTTCCAATACTTAACATAGGTTTACTAACAAATTCACAAAATTAAACTGCGACGTTAAAAGTAAAAAATATTAATTTGACTCTTGACCAGCAAATGTAATGGAGTTATGAGAAGGAAATCGATAATGCCAGAAGTTAAACTGCACCGGTCCAATAACATATTTAGATGCATCATACAGATGTCTGTAAGAATTTTGGGCAGAAACTGTGACAAACTATAAAGTCAGAAAATATTCAAAACACGTCAATCATCTTTTACAGATAACAATCCATTAACAGTCCCAATGGACCCAGTGCACAAGTGTTAGCGACAAACTTACGATGCTTTCAGAGGTCGGGATCAGTTTCCAGTTAAACATACCTAAATGTGTTTTTTCACAGTCATTGTTTATGTCAAAATATAATAAGCTCTAGCCGCTGTCTAAAAGCGAGGTCTTATTCCACATATAAAGTGAATAATCTCACGTTATGCATTTTCTCCCGCATGAGTGCATTATAAGGAATAGTTTAAAGTCCCCTTGAACCAGAAGTTACGATTGTTTTTACTTTTGTATTTTGACGCATTTCTGAGTGAGACTTTCGTCTTTCTCTGCAATTTGATTGGACGTAGCAAAAACAGCCGCTGCATTTTGAAATACTAGCAGACTTTTTTTTACAACAAATCTCTGTTATGATTTTATCTTTTACAGTATTTGTACTTATGTTGTTGTTAAATGGTCCCTTTCATGAAATCTGCTTCAGATAAAAGTTTCAGAAAAGTCATTATTTTGCCAGTTTAAGATAGACAATGACATTGTTGTAGTAGTCTATTTAAAAACAACATATACATATACATACAGTGCCCTCCACAATTATTGGCACCCCTGTTTAAGATGTGGTTGTGGACAACATAGAACCCAAATGCAAAAAAAGATTAAAATCCAACCTTTCATTTAAGTACATTACTTTGGTGGTAAAAAAAATCACACATTTAGAAAAAAATCACTTTAAATCATGTGTCCCACAATTATTGGCACCCCTGATGTAAATACTTTGTACAACCCCGTTTTGCCAACAAGACAGCACTTAATCTCCTCCTATAACATTTCACAAGATTGGAGAACACAGAGAGAGGGATCTTTGACCGTTCTTCTTTGCACAATCTTTCTAGATCATCTAGTGTCCTGGGTCCTCTCTTATGCACTCTCCTCTTTAGCTCGCCCCACAGGTTTTCGATTGGGGACTGAGATGGCCATGGGAGGACCTTGAGTTTGTGACTGCTGAACCATTTTTGTGTAGATTTTGCCACATGTTTTGGATCATTATCCTGCTGAGAAACCAAATGACGACCCATCTTCAGCTTTCTGGCAGAGGCCATCAGATTTTTATTTCAAATGTCCTGGTAGTTCAAAGCGTTCGTAATGCCGTGCACCCTAACAAGGTTCCCAGGGCCTTTGGAAGAGAAACAGGCCCACAGCATCACAGATCCTCCACCATACTTCACGGTGGGCATGAGGTGCTTTTTGGCAAACTCATCTTGTGTTTTACGGCTAAAAAGGTCAATCTTAGTCTCATCTGACCAAAGCACATGATCCCAGTTGAAGTCCCAGTGCCGCTTAGCAAACTCCAGACGTTTACGTTTGTGAGGGTTAGTGAGAAAAGGCTTTTTCCTTGCATGCCTCCCAAACAGCTTGCTGGCATGTAGAGAGCGTCTGATGGTTGTTTTGGAGACTTAGTGACCCCAAGATGCCACTCTTTGATGCAATTCTGTGACAGTGAGTTTAGGACTTTTTTACTTCTCTTACCATCCTCCTCACTGTGCGTTGTGGCAAGATAAACTTGGGACCTCTTCCAGCCTTGTTTGTCACTGTTCCAGTTGTTTTAAACTTCTCAATGATTCCTCTGACTGATACAAGCAAGTTAAGGCGAGTGGATATTTTCTTATAGCCATTGCCTGACTTATGAAGGTCGACAGACATCTGCCTTACTTGAATGGTGTGTTCTCTTGTCTTTGCCATGTTGACAACTGGGTAAGAGAATTAGACCTCTGTGTCATGTCATATTTATACCCCAGGGCAACAGGAAGTCATGAATTACTCATTAAAAGTTCATAGATACCCTGACCAACTTTAGCAACTACAGAAAAATATATAAAAAAAAAAGAAAAGTGGAAATGTTAGGGGTGCCAATAATTGTGGAACACATGATTTCATGGTTTTTTTTCTAAATGTGTGATTTTTTTTTACCACCAAAGTAATGTACTTAAATGAAAGGTTGGATTTTTCTCTTTTTTTGCATTTGGGTTCTATGTTGTTTAAAAAAAAAAGTCCACAACCACATCTTAAACAGGGGTGCCAATAATGTATACAAATACATTTTCAATGAAAAAGCTTAGGCCAAATAGTTGTGTATAATTGGTTCATTTAATTGTATTGGACCTATTTTTTTATGCATTTGTGGTTCATGCATTCTTGGGTTTATCAAGTTCAAAAGCAGATCCTATTTTCCATATTTTGCTCACATGATGTTAGTTACAGTTACAACACCTGCAGTCATAACCAACCAAACCTCAAGGCCTTGAGTCACAACCCAGTCTCACAGCAGTCTGTGGCATAAATACGAAATGGGGGATTATTGATTCGTGTTCATGAACAGGAATTAAAATAATTACGTTTGTGAAAATGTCACGAATTCCCGTGAGACTGTGTTGTGAGTCAGCAGCACATTGAAGAGTTTTTCAGGAACTATTTTGGCTGTTTTCAGACTTTTCAATCTTATGACCATTTCTGTATTGACAGTCATCATCATGATATCACCACCCATGTGTTTATCTTTTGGAGGGCATTAAATAAAGGTTTCGTATAGATTAGATATAGGTGTAACCTATTAAAATGGAAAGATAATGTATATAGGTAACCTATTAAAAAAAAAAATATTCCTGTAATAGCTCTGATTAACTAGATCTATTAATAAAGACATTCCCCTATACATTTATACATAGGTATCTGCAATCCCCTGATGGATTGAACCTACTGCACTTGCGTTGTTAACACATTGCATACCACTGAGCTACAGGAAAGCTTGTTGCTTACACTGTAAACGTCAATAAAAGCTTTAACTTTGCAAATGACTTTGGTATAAATGAGATAATCCACAGATAGCCGTCCGCTTTGCGTCGTTTGGTTCTTGGCCTCTACATCTTGTATTAAAACATTGGGCATTAACTTTGTGATTCACATATTCGTCATGACAACGTAACATTGGACATTGCTGGGACGTGGTGATAACCTCCTGAAAACGTCAATAGAACGGACCATATTCCTTGCAGCACCATTCCAAATACGAGACATCATCCCAAATTAATTTTTGATTAAATCTGTGCATTATAGATTAAATTGTATGCATAATTTTAATAATTTTCTAGTTTATGGAAAATATAGTTTCCATAAAATAACATAATAAACAGAAATGACCAGATTCATTAATCAGATGGCCAGTGTCCAGGTTATCTGAAGACCAGTATACCACGTCACTACCAAGTTCTCCATGGGATTAATTCCCGACGTTATTTGAGGACGTGGCTAGGACGCTTCTGAAACGTTAACAAAATAAAATAAAGAAATAGAACGTTGCCGAGACATCCTTACAACATTTGCACAAAGTAATATCACAGTGACCAAATGAATGCAAACTGGCGACTTCATCAGAAACTACTGTTTGCAGGGTATGTATTTTATTTATTTCATATCTTTTTTTATAAAACCAGCTTTCATTTTGTAGGCAGTGAGTGTGCCACCTCAACATTTGAATGCAACCTATGACATGCCTTTGTTTTTGTACTGCAAAGCATTTCTCGTCATGGTGTATCTGGGGACATGTTGTACTTTGCCAAGGGCAGAAACAGAACAAACAGATCAGCCACGCATGCGCACTGCAACACTGCATTCTCTTGTTTCCTCTTTACACAACCATCGTTTCGCTTCAGGTACAGAAAACAGCAGCTGTGTAGAACGATCTCGTTGAGTTGTGCTGAAGATTATTCTTTGTTCTACTGAACACATCTTCAGCGCACCGATCTCATTCAAATAGACATTTACACAACAACCTTCAAAGGTCTGAACATGGACATCTGCTCAGTTTTTCTCTGTCTGTCATTTTTGACTGCTTGTGGTAAGTTCATTTGAATAACTATACTTATTTTCTCTTTCACTTTATGGAACTCACATATCACACTTTCGTCAAAATAAGTGTATTTTTGGATTTGATGTCTATTTGAACGTGTTTCTTTTAGCAAAATTATTAGAATAATTTAATCATATAATTTTGTCTAAAATGTTCGTATTTTCTTGACGTGCGAATGTGTTTTCTGTTACCCAGCAGTGCACAAAAATGTATATGTAGAAAGCTTCAGTTTAACCCAATTAACATTGGACGCTTTCACTTACGTTTACTGAGAAGTACATGGCACAGGGTTTTTCCACGAAGTCAAAGAGGGAACAACTATGTGGGTGGTGCTTATTTCAAGTATCAACAGGTTTTTTTAGAACAGGTTACGTGATCCGCCCTGAGCAACCCGCCACCCCATCTGATGCTATTGTATTTATTCATAAATTCATAAGAGTTTTCATTTATTTTAAGCTAATAAAAAGATATTTTATACTATAAATATTTTGCTAACATGGCCTTAACAGTTTAAAATATGAATTTTGGATCCAATAACAGGCATCGCAGCGATCCTTCGAGTGAATGTTTTTAGAAGAAACAGACGGTTGCTGCCACTGGGGTGTAACGTTCCAGGATTTTTAAACTGAAGCTGTGTCTGAACCTGCTCCCTCATTCACTTTATTTGTCACGGTTATTGTATTAGTATAATGAACAAAACAACAGTCACATTTATTTGCAGACATACTTATTCATCACGTCTAATGTGTAATTAAAGCGCCACCCTGAAAGCACACGTACATCTGGCTGACATCTATTTGATGACACATGGCAGATGCTGTTTGCTCATTGTAAGATTTAAAAGAATATATGCAACAATGAGTGAACAAAATAGCCTGTGGTGGTGTCCTTGGTGATATGCATAGCAAATTGTGCAGGATTTGTTTTGTGAAAACTGAATTTGAATGGTATTTATTTAACAAATTAGACCTCCAGCTGAGTCATCTGTGTACATGAAGGACTTCATACAGCCTCTAGAATAAGAAGTTGGAGTTGAAAACTGAGTCGGGACATTGCTTAAACATAGCCGTGATCTGCCAAATTAATTAAATGAACAAATTTAGTGATTAAATAAAGTGCAAATAAAAAGAAACACATAGAACTACAGTTACTGAAGACATTCGGTCAGTTTCACGATATGTCGAAGATGTTTCTAAAGTTTCTTAAGCATTTATCTTTCATAAAGGCCTTCCAGTAAATTTTAACTTCTAAAACTAGTCTACAACCAGATTTACAGTACAAATACTTAGTCTAACTGTGTGTTCACACCAAGCGCGACTTGCGCGAATAAAACGCGCTATTCGTGAGTACTTGGACGCTTGAACATTTGGATTTTACTCGCTTCATTCGCGCGTGAAATTCGTGTCATGGGAGGGGCTTCTGCCAGGCGCATTATGTGGTATGGAAGGCTGAAGATAGACATATAGACTCGTTCGGCGCCGTGTCTGGGTCCATCAGATCCTTCAGAGACTCAGTCCTTCATTGTTGTTTCAGATTTCTGCCTCCGCTCGCTATGTCATAATCACGCCACTACTAGAGCAGGCTCCTGATTGGTTAACGCGGCACGAATTTTCGCCAAAGTTCAGATTTTTCAACTCACGCGTATAACGCTCAATTCGCGTGATTCGTGCCGTCTCATTCGTGAGAATATCGCGTCTTTGCATTGACTTAACATGTAAATCACTTGCGCTTAACGGTTCATTCGCCCTTGGTGTGAACACACAGTAAGGCCTCATTTACATTTAAGTTGTGAAGAAATGTGTTTGTAGAATTAAGGTCCGGTTTTACAGAGAAGTAAACTTGAGGAATTTTTTTTTACTGTTTTACCAAGGAAGTTGCCCACTCCTAAAAAAACACAAACGTGTTCCAACCCATCCAAACAATTTCAGAGTTTAGTTTGCTGCTGTTACTTAATGTGTGATTTTTTAAATGTAAAAAATATCACTAACACAGCATTCACATTTACTGAACTCTCATGTCAGTTTTACTTACATTTGTTAATTTACCAAAGGCATTTTTTATTTTTTACATTTGCCTTTGAACACAACAATAAGCATAATCTACAAATCTTGTAAAGACGTCGCTTCACCTACAGCGTATTCATATCCTAAATCCTAAATATTTGAACCATTGACTCGAGGCTGTAAAAGTTCATTATTGATTCATTATCATTTAACACTTATCGAGTCAACAGTCGTTTCATTGTCTTCAGCGGAAACATCTCCTGATACCAGTATTGGTTAAAGAATATGGCAAAGAATTAGCTTTTAAATCATTCTCGGGATATGAATTGTTGATATTAAAAAATTCCTATCCTGAAAATGATTAAAAGCTTAATCGGCTTGCCATAAAAGACTGCATTATAAAGATTAATAAGCATAACATTAAGGGGCTGTTTCCTAGGCTGGGATTAATGCTAGCTGTGGCAAGGGGGGCGTGGTTTAGCGAGGTCTGCGGCAGGAGAGAGAGAGCTGGGAGACAAGCGGTGAGTAAATAGAGCACGTGCAAACAACACCTACCATTCCAGTAAGGCCGTGGAGACCAGATTAAAGGAGAGGACCAACAGACGGGAAAAGAAGAGAGACCCGGACTGAACACGGGAACCGAGCTGGCGGATCATTTCTGGAAAAGAGTGTTACGGTGTGCTGGAGTATTCGCCACCCAGTTTCTTTATCTTTAATAAAACTCCTGTGTCAAACTCACAAACCTCGTCCTCTTCCTTCTCCATAAGATGACTCATTGCTACACTAGTCTTCGACAAAAATGCACATTTAAACTTGATTAATTGAATTCGTATTTCTAAAACATGGTTTAAAATAGTCTAAGACTTTTACTAGTCTTGATTTAAAAGGTCTGATTTCAAGGATCAGAGCTAGTCTAGGTCTAAATTAAAGGTTCATTTAAACCTAGCCAGAGGCATTTTTACTTCAGATTAACCTCTGTTGGCCACCAGGTTGACCCTGGCAATAGAGGAAAATGGATTACCTGGACTATTTCAACGACAATGTAAGAGCACCATCAAGACCAGATAGAAGGGTGATTATGGACAGGAGCAGCCCACAAAATGATTTTGATGACATTAACTTTCGTGATTCGCGTGTACAAACAAAATGCAGATGACAAAATTTGCTTGCTTGAACCAAACCTTTCACCTCCCTTCTCCCCTGTAAGTACTGGTCACCTTGAGGTATTTGGCATGTGGAACATTTCATCGTGAAACAGGAGATTTGTGTGGTGTAAGTGAACCAACTGTGTGCAAAATAATCCACAAAGTTTGCAATGCTATATGTGAACTAAAAGATAATCACATGAAGTTTCCTGATGCTGCTGCACAAGCCATCTGCAAGGTGGATTTCTATGAAAATGGTAAATTCCATGGAGTCATTGGCTGTATTGATGGATGTCATGTTCCCATAAAGTGTCCGTCTACAGCAGATGCTGAAGAGTACAGAAACCGTAAAAACTGGTTCTCAATAAATGTACAAGGTGTGTGCACTTCAACTTTGCAGTTTTCCAACATTGTTCCACATTGGAGAGGTGCAACACATGACTCAAGGATTTTCCAAAACTCATCTTTATATGCTCAGTTGGAAGCAGGCCAGCATAATGGAATCACACATGGTGACAGTGGCTATGCACAGACCAACTTCTTGTTCACCTCCATCTTCATGCAGTCACACCTGAGCAACAACGTTACAACCAAGCTCACATCCGCACTAGAGGCCTAGTGGAGCGCATGTATGGTATATGGAAGAGTCGTTTCCAATGTCTCAGAAACACATTGCGCTTTGGACCAAGACGATGCTGTATTGTAATAATTACATCACATTTCAAACAACGCGACTGGCCAGATCCTGAAATAGAAGATGACATTGACCCAGTGATTCCTATAGCTGAGGCCAACAATGACAGATATGGACTTGCATGCAGAGATGCTTTTGCTTTACAGCATTTCTCACAAAAAAAAAAAAAAAAAAAGGGACGTGCCAAAACCCTGAACTGAACAGTGTTGATACTGGTGCTGCTTCGTATTTCTCTCCTCCTCCTTCATAGCTAACTCAATTTAAAGTATTTTAATCTTAATTTCATGTTCTTCTTTTAAATACTTATGAAATTCCATAGCCAGTTTCTCATGTATGGTCAGTTTCTTGGTTCTTCGGCCCGGATTTGTGACGCCACCATCCTCCGTCCTGGTTGCTTCAGATGTAGTGGGCTGATCTGCATCCTGTCTTACACTATCCACACTCTGGGGATCAACTGGAAAACACTGTATTAATGCATTGAATAACTATATTTAAGAACATTACATATTTCCTGAAATGTAAGGATGGCAAATGTTGAATGAATATTGTCTACCAAATGAGGACTGTAGCGGTGCTCCATCAGAACTGTCAAAATGGTCATCATCAGGGACACCCTCCAGTGGTTGCTGGCTGTCAATAAGCGCAGTCAACAATTCTCCCCAGTCATCATTTGTTGGATTCCCTGGAGGTCCACCACCAGTTTTAAAACGTTCCCTACGAGCAACAGCATTTGTCCTCTTCAATTGTATTTTAATGTTTTTCCAGAGGACCTTAAAAAGATGACAATGTATAAAATATATTTAGGTCCCAATGTGTTGTGTTAAACAAAACGTCTAATAAATATAGTATCTTACCTGTAGTTGTTAGACTGTGAACTTCACTTTTTCATTTGAGTTGAATTCATTACTAATTTTAATCCAGGCATTCTTTTTCTTGTTCTCTGTTGATGAGTCATGCTGTTTATCTTTAATAATTAGGTGGTTTGACAAAATTTGCTTTAAGATATTTTTTTTGAAATTCTTTGAATGTTTTCTTTTACTTTCCATTGTTTGATTGGATGATTAAGTCCAGTTCCACACAATGCTAATGCTTGTTAGGGTTCCATCTCTGTTTTTTAAGTGCCCTCACGTCAGCACTTTGTGCAAAGATTTAAACTAATCAAGCTTCAGAAAGATTAGCCAATTAGTCCTTAATTACATTAGTAGTCTAGAACCAATTAATCTCAAATTAAGAAATGTCCCAAAAAGATTTTTTTTGTCTGGATTAATTGAAATAGAATTAGCCTAGTTTTGATTTATTTTAATCCCTCTCTGGGAAACAGCCCCTAAAAGATTTAGTGTTGTTTATAACGGCTTATTTTTATTTGTGTTGTTCAGGTGTGTTTAGTGCTGATACAGGTGAAGTGAATGTCAGTGATGGAGGGAGATTCTGTTACTCTAAACACTGATGTTGTAAAAGAGAGAGATGACAAGATAGTGTGGTATTTTGGGCCTGAAAACACATTTGTTGCAATAATGAACGGAAAGGCCAGTAGCTTCATGTATTCTGATGATGAGAGATTCAAAGACAGACTGGAGCTGAACGATCAGACTGGAGATCTCACCATCACACACATCACAACGAATCATTCTGGACTTTATACACTGAGGATCAGCAGCAACAATAAAGTCTCAAACAAGAGATTCAATCTTACTGTCAGTGGTGAGTATTTCACATTCATAATAGTTTTATGGCAGTTTGTATTTTTATTTTTGTCGTAAAACGTCACGTTTATACAATTTAGTAAATTGTTTAATAAAACAAAAGTATAATACAAAGTGTCAGTGCTCAATGTGACACATGTGAGTGTCTCTTGGTTCAAAGGTTTATTGTCCAGCATCAGTGACATCAACAAACAGACTCAAGATCTCACCACTGACGCCTCTCCAATGATTCCAGGTACATCAGCTGTGATTCTCATTTTTTGAGCTGATCTGTAGATGGAGGGAATGTCATTCTGCTATTTTAGTCTGTGTTAGTTAAATTAACAGCTGATTATTCTCTGTCTCTTCATCCTTGTAGATTCTCCTCCGATGTGGGTGTGGTAATAATTGCAGTCGGCAGTGCTGTTTTGATCTGTGTGATCATCATCATCGTCTGCATACGCAGAAGAAGGTCTCATAAAGGCAAGTCTTACCTTCAGTTTACAGTGAACACAAAATCATGTTTCACAATAGTAACATCACTGTTTTTGAGAAAGACTTCATTTCATGTCATTTCACTTTTCAGCAAGCGTTTTGGAGAAGAAATATGCTCCAGTGAGTGATAAAGGGAGCAGCATCTCCAGCAGCTCATCTGAAGAGTCAAACTCCTCAAGGTTTCCAAATGAACTGGAAAAAAAACCCATCCAGTTGTACTGACTAAGACACTGTAAAATGTCCACCTGCTGGAATCATATACTTCCCACAGACAGTATATCCTATCCCTCCCTTTACCTTTATTATCTTCCTGTCCGGTGGACCACCACCTTATCGTGGTGGATGGGTTTGTGTGCTTCAGTAATCTTTGGGCTTTGTTGTCTAAAGCATTAGCTCCTGGTAATGACACCCTTGACAAATTAGTCCCAGGTGAGAGGCCAGACGAAGAGTGGTCCAAAACATTTCTTAAAGGGATAGTTCACCTTAAAATGAGAATTCTGTCATCAATTACTCACATCCTCGTGTCATTTCAAACCTGTATGAGTTTCTTTTCTCTACAGAACACAAAAGAAAATATTTGGAAGAATGTTGGTATACAAATAAAACGTGGTCCTACAGAAACAAAAACCAATGCAATAGAAGTCAATGTGGACCAACGTTTTATTTGTATTCCAACATTCTTCCAAATATCTTCTTTTGTGTTCTGTATAAAAAAGAACCATACGGTTTGAAATGACACAAGGATGTGAGTAAATGATGACAGAATTCTCCTCTCTGGCCCACATGATTCACTCTCCTGCCCACTTTAGTCAGGGGCTAATATATATATATATATATTTTTTTATAATATATATTTATATATATTTTTTTATATATATATTTATATATACATATATATAAATTATTTATATTATATATATATATATATATATATTTGGGATTAAATGTTTAGCTCAGGAAACAAAGTTTTAATTAATGTGATTTTTTGTCTTCTTTATATTATAAAGCAACAATACATTATTCCACGGACAGGTTTCTTGCTTCTCCCCTATTAGGAGAAAGTAGATTTCCCTTATAATTTTCATTTGTCTCATAAATTCTCACTTCCTAATGAAAGATACACTGTGTATATTTTGTTTAATGTTTAAATAATAGTGAACCAAATGTATTTTTACAATAAAAACTAATGACTGAAAATGTAATGAATGACTTGTTTCTTATTTTTATTAGCAGTTATCATAAATATTGAGTTTGACAATTCTTATATCAGTGGCCCTTGATTCCATGTTCATCTTCTCATGACTCCTGCATACACCACATCATCCTCCACTGCACACCTCTGAAAGAGAAACATCAAGGATACATGAATGAATGAAGAATGACATTGCAAATAAATGCAGTGTTTGTTATGATTTGTATGGGAAGAATATTCCACCTAGAACCACCTAGAACAATGATCATACAGACAGTGATTCTGTCTTGGGCAAACCATAGTTTTGGGGCGGTTGGTTTTAGTAGCATGAAAAACAAGTTTTATCCAATTCTGAATGGATTAAATAAAAAACAAAAACCGCACAAGGAGCTTCATCCTGATCTCTAGCACCACAGAACCAGGCCTAACAATAATTTATGCAAGGAATACAAAAGCCCCGACATGGAGTTGATAAATATAGTGGAAAGATAAAGAGAGAGAGAGAAAATTACCCCTCTAAAAAGTACCGGAGCGACACTTATCAAGCCTCATGTCAACAATGTCCTGCGCTTAGCCGTCTTTAGACGTGGGCGGGGCATTCCACATTTAAAGTGACATGACAACTAGCCCATAAACAAACTTAATATCAATTATTTAAAATAATTAATTCACGAAATTGACCATATCCATAGCATGAATTTAATCACATTTGTCATTATCATTTGTCCTCACTGCCGTCTCTCCCAGTTTGACCCGGTAACTCCCCCAGAAATCTCAAAACTCATCTGCTCTTCCAAACACACAACCTGCTCCCTTGACCCCCTACCTACTCCACTCCTGAAGTCCTGCCTCCCCGTGCTGTGCCCCTACCTCACTAAACTCTTCAACTCCTCACTGTCCCTTGGAATTGTACCCTCTGCCTTCAAAACTGCTGCTGTCACCCCAATCCTTAAAAAACCTGGTCTCGATCCCTCCTCCCTTAACAATTACCGCCCAATATCCAATCTCCCCTTTCTGTCTAAAACCCTGGAACGTATAGTCGCTGCACAACTACAAACCCATCTTCATGCCAACAACCAACTGGAACCCCCTCCAATCGGGTTTTCGCACCCACCACAGCACAGAAACTGCCCTCCTCAAAGTCCTCAACGACCTCCTCACCTCGGCTGACACCGGTTCCCTTAACATCCTCATCCTACTCGACCTGAGTGCAGCCTTCGATACCGTGAGCCATAAAATCCTGCTCACCAGACTCAAAGGCCTCGGCATTGAAGGTTCTGCGCTCAGCTGGCTCCATTCCTACCTATCCAACAGATCCCACTTCATCTCTCTCCATAACCACACCTCTACCACAGCCACAGTCACATCCAGATCTATCTCAGCACCAAATCCCCCCACAATCCTCCCCTCTCCCACATTAATTCCTGTCTATCAGCTGTTAAAACTTGGATGCAACACAACTTTCTCAAACTCAACAGTGACAAAACTGAATTCCTCCTCAAAGGTTCCAAATCCACACTCAGCAAAACCAATAACCCCACCCTCACCATCGATGGCACCACTGTCTTCCCATCTCCACAAGCCCGCAACCTTGGCGTGATTTTTGACTCCACCCTCTCCCTTCAGCCTCAGATCCGCCAAGTCATTAAAACCTCCTTCTTTCACCTCTGCAACATCGCCAAAATCAGACCCTCTCTCACACTCCCAGCTGCCGAAAGACTCATTCATGCCTTTATCTCCTCCCGACTGGACTACTGCAACTCACTTCTCCTCGGCATTAGCTCCACCCACATCAACCGACTCCAACTGGTCCAGAATTCAGCCGCCCGACTCATCACCCGCTCCAAATCTTGGCATCACATCACTCCAGTCCTTAAACAACTGCACTGGCTTCCCATCTCCCACCGGATCACCTACAAAACCCTGGTCCTCACCTACAAAGCCCTTCACCATCTGGCCCCCACATATCTCACTGACCTCCTCTCCTTGTACCAACCCTCACGGTCCCTCAGATCAACCTCAGCTGGTCTCCTCTCCATTCAAAAGTCCAAACTCTGCAGTTTTGGGGACAGAGCATTCTCCAGGGCAGCTCCCAGGCTCTGGAACTCCCTCCCCCCTGACATACGCACTTCTGAGACACTTGCCATCTTCCAGTCCCGCCTCAAGACCCACCTCTGCCTACCCATAGCCCTATGTTTTTTTTTTTTTTTTTTTTTTGTAAAGCGACTTTGAGTTCTTGAAAAGCGCTATATAAATTCAATTTATTATTATTATTATTATTATAATTTTTACTTAAAATAAAAATATCTGAGGGACCCCAAGTCTATTTTATACTTCTTATCCCTAATGCCTAACGGAGGTCCAGGATACCCCCCGCCCCCTTCAATTCGAGCACTGGATGACGGACTCCGGACAATATGTTTAAAAAAATTATTCATATTTAATCAATTTATCCCAGTTGGATAGACTGTATAAAATATTTGAACCTTTATCGGGCCAATATCCACAGTTTGTTTGTGTTGTAGGCTTTGTGGCTTTAGGGGAGTGCCCTCTTAATAGAAGTCTGATAAAACAATTTGTAAAGAAAAAACATTACTGACGACATGCAAACAGCAAATTCAAATGTTCATAATAAACAGAAACAAAGTTACTTAGTTTAGCCTTTCCATGCCATTCATACCAGTACAACTTCTATCTAATAATAATTTCCCAATTAAAACATTGTTAATCACTAAATGTGACCCTACTGTTGGAAAATCAAACAAAAGTTATAGAGAATATTCTGTGAAAATGCAACAATATCTAAAATCTTAGTTAAATCAATGATTGAAATGAATCTTATAATAATCAGTTAGATGATGAGAGTTTATTCTGGGTTTTCACAGGGTCACAAATGTTTTCATGCTGACTAATAATGCTAATGCAAATGCTAAATGTAGATTAAAACGAGATGGTTCATAAAATATCACAAATCTGGTTGAAAGCCAGTAAACAGACTGATGGATACAAATTAGAATGGTGTTGAACAGCTGTTACAGCAAACTTATATTTAGTCATTTAGTCATTGAGCAGACGCTTTTATCCAAAGTGACTTACGAAGAGTTCAGGGAGCAATAAGTGATATGACATACAGAAGCAATAGTACATAGCTGTTAATTCAAAGATACTAGTTTCAACAGAAGCCAGACTCCTATTCTGTGGCCGCAGTAGGCGCTGTTGTCACTGTCGACAAGTTCTCTACGCTAAGAGCTTAACAGGCTTAAGAAAATCCATTACCCTCCTCTGTTTGACACAGAATCACCTGAATATTCTCCATATTCACTCTTTTGATATCCATGCTGTAGTGAGGTAGGCGGGACGAGAGCCGGGATTCGATTTCTCGTGTCACGGAGGAGATCGCGCCTTATTTTTTTGTTTTTTTGTTTTTGTTTTTTATTTTTAATTTAAAAAATAATATCTCTCCCCCCTTGTTCTACAAACTTTTTTCAATCCAAAAAACACTCCCTTAAGTTGTTGAACCCCACTCAAAAACAAAAAAATGATGTACAAACAACAAAAAAGATGTTTATATGTAATAAATTAGGTTTTAGCGGGGTATTTTGGTCTGTTTTGAAATGAATAAATTTTTTGAATTTTTGAAATTTTCCCACAAAAACAATAATAACTATCCAGAGAAAATACTGACCGAAGAGCCTCTTAAATTTTCTCACCGGTTGAAGAAGGGGCGGAGGCACCTTCTAAATGAAATTGGTAGTTTTTGTTTTGGTTCTGTGATTTTCCTAAATATCATATATTATTAATTCAATGATTAACAGATGAAACACATGACTAATGGATTTATTTCTATTAAATTAATTTATATATAATATAATATTATTAATAAACTAATGGTAATCATTTTGAATATATTTTTTAGGGTACTCTTATTTTGGCGAGTGGTCTATTTTCTTTGCGCGTGCGGTGAATGTAGCGGAGTGAGACGAAGGAGAGCGCGGTATGTGTGTCTGACAAAGAAGAGAGTGCCGTGTCGCGATTGTGAAGCTTGCTCGATAAAGTTGTTTTAATTAAAGATTATCGAGGCTTTGAGTAAAGAGCGACAGCAGACAGCACTAAGTGAACGTGTGAACAGTGACTCGCGTTTGATTTTGCGTAAGGCAGTTTTGTTCCATTATGTGTTGGCTGTGAGAGTAACGCAGTGACATATTGTGAAAACCACGAAAGCTGTGAGTACGTTTAAAGTGCAAACCCCGTTTGATTTTTGCTATCCAGAGACTCGTTACATGTCTTTTTGCACTTTTTGTGTTTTGATCGACACGTGTCGTCGAGTTAATAGCTCAATTGGACTGTTCACGTGTAATTAATTTCCCGCACGAGTCAGAGCACGTGAGATTGAGATCGCTGTAGTAACTAGTACACAGTACGCACTTAATGAAGAGACATAACTTTTTCTGCTGATTCCAGAGTGAAGATTGTTTTTACCCTGCCATTCAAGTGACATCTCCGTTTGATTCATCTGCAAGTTGATTTTCTTTTGAGATAGTTTGTCTGTGAAACAGATTAGACAAAAGTAAGTGTATTTTTGAACTTGCACACTTCAATAAGGGATCTTCAGTTTATTGCAACGCACCCCACGTCCAGACAACGCACTCGAATTCATCGTTCTACGAACTGTTCTCCTTTATTTTTCAGTGACTGAACTGATAAACGGTGAACTGTGAGTAAACCTTTAAAAGTGTTATTCAGATGGGAAATTTGATGGTATGTTTATGTTTGTTGTTTTCAAAGGTGATTGTTTGAAGGTGATCTTTTGGAAAAGTGATAGTTTGTGGGTATACAAATTGACATTGACAAATTTAAGTTCTATAAGGGATTTGTTATACCACAAGTAAAAAAAGTTTACAACTTCAGTGTTAAAAGTGTGGCTGTGAATTCAAAAGACAACACAAAGACTGTAAATGACTTTATTTTATTCTTTGTTTAGACAGGAGACATAACCAATCATAAGAAATCTAAAAGAATAAATGTGTTTTAATTGTTTTTTTTTGCTCTTATTTACAGTGTATCTTTTCATTGAGGGCTGCTGGGGAGTGGGGAAGTCTCGCTTACTTTATTAGATCTGGGGAGGGAGGAGCATAACACACTGTGTTCTTACATATGCAATTTCTCTTCAGGAAGCCACCGTGTGACATTATCTTACCTGAAGCCTACCCTTGTCAATCTTTAGATTTCTCACACAATAAAGTAAGAAACAACATACACACATTAGTGTGTAACGAGGCTAAAACGTTTGGGGAGCGAGGACCAAGATCCTTTCGTTGTCCAAACTTCCAGAGCAGTCCTAGTTAATTTTCCCCACATGACGGGCTAAATCCCCCGTTACATTTGGCGTCACGAACAGGATCGAATTA
Organism: Barbatula barbatula; assembly: GCA_037178815.1. NCBI lineage: Eukaryota > Metazoa > Chordata > Actinopteri > Cypriniformes > Nemacheilidae > Barbatula > Barbatula barbatula. Next base: position 17,875,694 of record CM074088.1, read on the forward strand.
GGCAGTTTATTCATTTTTTTTTTTGTTGTCTCACGAGTCCCAGGCCTACAAGCTGAAGAATGGCAGAGCTCGACGAACTGAGAAGGCAGATGGAAGAAATGCAAAGAAGATTTGCAGAACAGACAGGGGCGCTTGACCAAGCCAGGTCGGAACAAAGGGAAGCCTTGTCTCTAGCAAGAACAGTCATTGAGCAACAAACCGCCTCACGAGCACCTCCAGCTGCCGTCTATATTCCACGAGACAGAAAACTTCCAGAATTCAGCGGCTCCCCCGCAAAACCAGGTGAACCGAGCATCGAAGAATGGGTGTCATCGATGAAATCTGCTTTCCAGGTGATGAGAGTACCAGCGGAAGACCGAGTGGAGTTGGCGAAACAGCATCTCAAGTGTGAAGCTAAAGCGACTGTGAAGTTTATGCTGGGTGAAACGGAAGGCTCTGCAGAAAACATCTTTAAAGTCCTGCTGGAGACGTACGGAGACAAAGTGCCTGTTGGAACTAGACTTAAAGACTTCTATGAACGAAAGCAGATGCCAGGGGAGACGATACGCTCGTATGCATATGATTTGCAGGAAAGACTAAGCAAAGTTCAGTCTAGAGAGCCAAACCGAGTCCCTGATGCTGAAAGCGTGTTAAAAGAACAACTTGTTCTCGGTCTTCGGGATGATCTTCTGAGGCGGGAGATGAAGAGACGAGTAAAAGAAGACACAACTCTGACCTTTGTTCAGGTAATGCAAGATGCGATCACATGGTCTGAAGAAGAGGAGACACAAATGTCAAGCACTTTCAAATCCAGCCCTCGTGTTCGAGTAGTAAATGCTGATGCAGGACAAGCTTCGTCTACACTGACTCTCGAAAAGCTGCATGAGGCCATACAAAGGATTTCTGTCCGTCAAGAAGAGCTTTATCAGGTAGTGCATAGCAACAGTAGGATTCAAACACAGCAGGCCCGCCCTAAACGACAACCCCTGAAAGACAGCGATGGACGGTACATTTGTTATTCATGTGGGGAACCGGGACATACAAGCAGACGTTGTCCACAAGGCACAGATGCCGCTAATGTAACTGACCAGTCTCGACATTCTGCGAGGACAGCTGACACGAATACAGCTAATGCGCCAGCTGGTACATCGGCAGCGAGCTCAGGGCCATCAGTGATAAGAAGCCGTACTGCCGAATGGACGGATGAAGCAACTGAATCCCTCAAAGAAGGAGCTTTTGGAGATTGCCTAACAGTTGATGTCAAGATTGCTGGTGTAAAGACGGACTGCTTACTAGACACGGGTTCGGAAGTTTCAACGATTACGGAGTCTCATTTCAAAAGGCACTTCGGAGAGCAAGAACTGAAACTGTCATCTGCCAATTGGGTGAGGCTAACTGCAGCAAATGGGCTCGACATTCCTGTCCTAGGGTGTTTACATGCTGATGTGGAATGCATGGGGAAAATTCTCCCAGGGAAGTGTATCTTTGTGCTGACGGACACCAGCCCAGCGGCCAAAGAGATAAGAGGGCTTTCTGGGATCATTGGGATGAATATCATCAGTGAGCTGAAGTCATTGTTGATAACAGGAAAAGGTGTAAAGAAGATTAACAAGAGGGGGGCAACAGCAGGAAGCAATGATTAGACGAGTGCTAGCCAGTGTTGATAAAGCTGAAAATCTGAGTCAAGATGGGAAGATTGGATTTGTCAAAGTGGGTGGGAAGAAGGCCATCACAATTCCTCCGCGGAGCGAAAGAGTATTCGAAGGTCGCTGTAGGGTACCTCCTAAACTGAAGTGTCCAGTACTGGTTGAGCCCACAGCTGAAACGAGTTTGCCCAATGGTCTACTAGTAGCCAACGTGTTAACAAGAACAGAGGGTGGTAAAGTTCCTGTGCGTGTTATGAACTCAAGTGAGAAAGCTATCAGACTTACCCCAAGATGCAGAGTGGCAGTTGTATCCAAACCACATGAGGTGTTACCTAAAGAGATGCTGGAGTTTGAAGAGAAGAATGAAACACTGCATGTCAAACAGGTGATACACATTCAAGCAGATGAAGTTTCTGAAGAATTTCCAGTACCTGTCCAGGTAAACATTGGAAGCCTTACACCCACACAGAACGAAGAACTAAGGAAGTTGTTAACAAAATACAGAGACGTATTTTCAAAGAGCGACAATGACTATGGGTACACACAAGCAGTGAAGCATGACATCCCCACTGGTGATGCTCCTCCAATCAAACAGAGACACAGACGAGTACCACCACAAGTGTTTCAGGAATTCAGAAGGCATGTCCAAGATCTTGTGTGCCAAGGCATACTTAAGAAAAGTTCAAGTCCGTGGGCGTCACCAGCTGTGATCGTCAAAAAGAAGGATGGCAGTGTACGTTTCTGCTGTGACTACAGGAGATTAAACCAAGTCACATGCAAAGACGCATATCCACTTCCAAGAGTGGAAGAGTCCCTAGATGCTCTGGGGAATGCTCAGCTCTTCTCCACACTAGATCTGACTGCCGGCTATTTCCAAGTTGCTGTAAGTGAAAAAGACTGTGAGAAGACAGCCGTCACTACTCCATTTGGACTTTATGAATGGACACGTATGCCATTCGGGCTGTGCAACGCTCCGGCCACCTTCCAGCGGCTTATGGGGGTGGTACTTGGTGACCTAACATTCGATGTGCTCTTGATTTACCTTGATGATATCATCGTGTTTTCCAGAGATTTCCAGAGCCACTGTGAACGACTAGAGCTCATCCTTGGTCGACTACGACAGCACGGATTAAAGTTGAAACCGAGCAAATGCTTCCTCCTGCGATCTGAAGTGAAATTTCTGGGTCATTTAATCTCCTCAGAAGGAATCAAGGTTGATGATGAAAAAGTGAGTGCCCTAGATACGTGGCCGGTACCCAAGAGTGTAACAGAAGTGAGACAGTTAATTGGATTCACAAGCTATTACAGGCGATTCGTACCAAACTTTGCTCAAACAGCAAAACCATTGCATGCACTGATGGGCGGTAAGACCAAAAGGAAGCCTAGTGAACCATTCTTCTGGAGTAGCGAGTGCCAAGCTGCATTTGAAAAGCTGAAACAGTGTCTGATGTCTCCACCGGTGCTTGCATACCCCAGTTTTAGTGTCCCATTCATCCTCACTACTGATGGAAGCCGCCAGGGCCTCGGAGCTGTGTTAGGCCAAAAGCAGGGGGGAGTTGAGAGAGTTATCGCCTTTGCAAGCAGGGGTCTAAGAGGGTCAGAGAGAAATGATAAGAATTACAGTGCGTTTAAACTGGAACTACTGGCACTTAAATGGGCTGTAACAGAAAAGTTTAAAGAGTACCTCATGTTTTCTAAGTTCACAGTGGTGACTGATCACAATCCTCTGCGGTATCTGGGGACGGCCAATCTCGGGGCTGTCGAGCAGCGCTGGGCGGCGCAGTTGGCAGAGTTCAATTTCGAAGTTCTGTACAAGCCGGGTCGACTGAACACAAATGCTGATGCCCTGTCAAGGTTACCTGCCAAGGAAGAACCCGAACGAGATGACACCGAAAAGGATTTTATCCGAATCAGTTCTCAGGAGGTGCACGCATGTTTGTGGCCAGCTCAAGAGATCAAGAAGGACGAAGTTGGAGTTCAGCTAGCTGTTCAAGCATCGGTCAGGGAAGTAGTGAGTGGTTACAGCTGGGATGAGATCATGAAACTGCAAAAGGATGACCCTGTGATAGGTCCGGTATATGACGCCGTCTCTAGAAACAAAAGACCAAGCTCAGCAGGACAACGTAGTATGACTCAAGAGTTGAAGAAACTCTTCAGAGACTTTGACCGTCTTCAGCTGAATCGTGGAGTGTTGTTTAGATGTATTTATGACCCAAGAGATGGAGAAAAGATTAGCCAGCTGGTTGTTCCGGATCCCTTGCGGCGAGTAGTTTACGTCTGTCAGCACGAGCACGGAGGTCATTTTGGTGAAAGAAGTACCCTAACGTTAATGAGAAGGAGTTACTATTGGCCCAACATGTCTAGAGATGTTCAAGGATGGACGGGACAGTGTAAGCGATGTACACTTGCAAAGGATGTCTTTCCAAGAATCAGAGCCCCAATGACATGCAGTAACGTTACCGCTCCATTAGAGGTTCTGGCAATGGACTACACCCAGCTGGAGATGTCATCTGGAGGATATGAGAATGTGCTGGTACTGACGGACATGTTCACCCGATTTACTGTTGCTGTTCCAACAAAGAACCAAACAGCAAGTACTACTGCTAAGGCCCTCATCAAACATTGGTTTGTTTACTACGGATGTCCTGCCCGTTTACACTCAGACCAAGGAAGGTGTTTTGAGGCACATGTGATCAAGGAACTCTGTAAAGTGTACAGTATTGGAAAGAGTCGTACAAGTCCGTACCACCCTCAAGGAAACTCACGATGCGAGAGGTTCAACCGTACCATGCACGACATGCTAAGAACGCTGACCCCTGAAAGAAAAAGAGACTGGAAGACTCATCTACCAGAACTGGTGATGGCGTACAACAACCATGTTCACTCATCCACAGGATATTCCCCCTTTTATTTGATGTTCGGGAGAGATGCACGCCTTCCGCTGGATGTGTTGGGTGGAAAGGATTTAGAGGAAAGTGATGCTGAAAACCTGGATGAATGGGTGAGGAATCATCACGAGAGACTGAAAACTGCAGTAAAAGTTGCAAGTGAAGTCAATCAAGAGACTGCGAAGAGACGCAAGAGGGTGTATGACCGCAAGTCTGCTGGAGCGCTTGTAAGGCCTGGTGACCGCGTTTTGGTTCGCAATCACAGACACAGAGGCAGGAACAAAATCCAAGACAAGTGGGAGCACACAACTTACATAGTAGTAAAGCAGAATCATCCAGACATCCCTGTATTCACTATCAGACCTGAGAGAGGGGGGACAGCTAGAGTAGTTCACAGAGATCAGATTAGGCACTGCACATTTCCTTTGTTTTCACCTACTGCACCTTGTACATCCAGAAAACAAGCCACAGACCAGTCAGATTCTGAATCCGAATTCCCAGATCTAATTTGTGTTCCAGTCACTCCACTTAGACTTAACCGAGATGAAGGGGTGGGTCAGGTTGGAGCAGATGATGTAGATCTAGAAGGGGATATAGTGCAAGAACCTGAAAATGTAGCCAGAGAAATTGAGTTACAAAATGTTTCAGATGATGCTGATGTTTCTGAGGTTGATTGTCAAGACTTACCTGAGCTTAGGCGTTCGCAGAGGAAAACCCGTGGTAATTTACCTTTCAGATACAGAGATGACTATGTGGTTAAAAAGTCATGAAACGTGTAAAGAATTTAATTGAGATTTTAATGACGAATCTGTTTGAAGTTGAAAAGTGTTTATCTGTTTAAAAGGTTGAATATTTGTATTGCACTACCTAAATGTATTGTTTTGTGTTTCAGATGTGAGCCGATTGGAGATGTCAATGGCATGGCAGGGTTTAGCAGGGGGGAATGTAATGGTAATCATTTTGAATATATTTTTTAGGGTACTCTTATTTTGGCGAGTGGTCTATTTTCTTTGCGCGTGCGGTGAATGTAGCGGAGTGAGACGAAGGAGAGCGCGGTATGTGTGTCTGACAAAGAAGAGAGTGCCGTGTCGCGATTGTGAAGCTTGCTCGATAAAGTTGTTTTAATTAAAGATTATCGAGGCTTTGAGTAAAGAGCGACAGCAGACAGCACTAAGTGAACGTGTGAACAGTGACTCGCGTTTGATTTTGCGTAAGGCAGTTTTGTTCCATTATGTGTTGGCTGTGAGAGTAACGCAGTGACATATTGTGAAAACCACGAAAGCTGTGAGTACGTTTAAAGTGCAAACCCCGTTTGATTTTTGCTATCCAGAGACTCGTTACATGTCTTTTTGCACTTTTTGTGTTTTGATCGACACGTGTCGTCGAGTTAATAGCTCAATTGGACTGTTCACGTGTAATTAATTTCCCGCACGAGTCAGAGCACGTGAGATTGAGATCGCTGTAGTAACTAGTACACAGTACGCACTTAATGAAGAGACATAACTTTTTCTGCTGATTCCAGAGTGAAGATTGTTTTTACCCTGCCATTCAAGTGACATCTCCGTTTGATTCATCTGCAAGTTGATTTTCTTTTGAGATAGTTTGTCTGTGAAACAGATTAGACAAAAGTAAGTGTATTTTTGAACTTGCACACTTCAATAAGGGATCTTCAGTTTATTGCAACGCACCCCACGTCCAGACAACGCACTCGAATTCATCGTTCTACGAACTGTTCTCCTTTATTTTTCAGTGACTGAACTGATAAACGGTGAACTGTGAGTAAACCTTTAAAAGTGTTATTCAGATGGGAAATTTGATGGTATGTTTATGTTTGTTGTTTTCAAAGGTGATTGTTTGAAGGTGATCTTTTGGAAAAGTGATAGTTTGTGGGTATACAAATTGACATTGACAAATTTAAGTTCTATAAGGGATTTGTTATACCACAAGTAAAAAAAGTTTACAACTTCAGTGTTAAAAGTGTGGCTGTGAATTCAAAAGACAACACAAAGACTGTAAATGACTTTATTTTATTCTTTGTTTAGACAGGAGACATAACCAATCATAAGAAATCTAAAAGAATAAATGTGTTTTAATTGTTTTTTTTTGCTCTTATTTACAGTGTATCTTTTCATTGAGGGCTGCTGGGGAGTGGGGAAGTCTCGCTTACTTTATTAGATCTGGGGAGGGAGGAGCATAACACACTGTGTTCTTACATATGCAATTTCTCTTCAGGAAGCCACCGTGTGACATTATCTTACCTGAAGCCTACCCTTGTCAATCTTTAGATTTCTCACACAATAAAGTAAGAAACAACATACACACATTAGTGTGTAACGAGGCTAAAACGTTTGGGGAGCGAGGACCAAGATCCTTTCGTTGTCCAAACTTCCAGAGCAGTCCTAGTTAATTTTCCCCACATGACGGGCTAAATCCCCCGTTACACTTTTTTTTTTTTTTTGTAGCCCCACGAACACAGGGGGGAGAAAAGTACAGGGAGAAAAGGGACAACAACAAAAAAAAATGCGTGGGAAAAAATATATTTTAAAAATATATATATATCATAAAAGAGTTCTGTACTTTATTTAATTTTTCTCCCCTGAAAGTATGGGATATTTTAAAATCCCTTGCCCCAGGGGTCCCCACCCGGGGGGCCCAAAAGACCCCCGGAAAAACTTCCAATGTGCTTCACCCCCAATTATGCTTCCAGTTTAAGATTCCCCTGCATTGTTACAGGTACAGAGATGATCTATATTTGTATTATTAAATGATTCCCTGAGTATCTTCTTCAGTAATCCTGACTGAAGAATGATACATAGAGAGCTATAGCAGAGATGGCTGGATTTATAACATGTACTGCAGCCAGCCACCGAGGGGCGATCGAATCGCTTTGCTTTCCATGACAGACGCACAGCCTTGAACAAGTCAAAGGGGAACAGAACACCAGAGGCGGACGAAGTACACAACATCCTTACTTAAGTGAAAGTACAGAAGTACTCAAGTATTAAAAGTAAATGTACTTTATATGAGTGGTGTGTTGTTTTATTATTGTATATCTTTTGCCTCTGAAGCATCCGTCTGAACACACTGAGTAGCTCACAGTATCAGTGGTATTAAAGGATTTAGTTCACATTGACTTTCCATAGTATTTTTTATTCCTACTATGGAAAGATAATGGGGGGAAATTTTTAAGTGAGCTTCTCCTTTAAGAGCTTTACATGTTAAGCAGATATATGTTTAGTTGAGATATAATCCTTTATGATCATTTAGCCTTATTTTCCTCATTACCACTTATATGCCTATGCAAAAAATCTGGAAACCCTCCGTACAATTACAGGTTTTTTTTAACACTTTATATAAATATTTAGTTTTCCATTGTAATGCCGATCACAGAATCCTTTTGTGTCATGAGTTTCATTAAAGAAATATTTTCAGAGGTTCATCAGAATGAATAACTACACATGATACAGTCATGAATGATCTCACCGGTGGATGTGTTCGTCGTTCACAGAAGGTTGGTTCTGCATAAGTGATCTCCTCCTCACCGCTCTGAACTGCTTCAACAATAATCACTTTAGTTTCATGAGTATTTATGCACATTTAAATGTTGTATATATCACTTACAATCTTTATTTTGAGTTTTTCTGTGTTTCCTGCTGATGCAGAAGATCAGAAGTAAAGTTACAATCGTCAGAAATCCTCCAACAGCACAACAGATGAGAATAAAGGTGAGACCTGTAATACACAATAAGAGTCACTGAGTCTGTCAGTCTGATATTAAATCAGTAAATAACTCATAAACATCACACGTGACTCACCTGCAGACGTGTGACAGACATGATTGATGTCCAGATGTTGTGTGAGGTTTGTGATGGGATTGTTCACCACACATCTGTATGTGTTTGTATCCTGATATTCCACCTCCAGAGGAAGAGAGAGTCTGATGTTGAGATCAGACACACTGATGTTGGACAATAAACTCTTTCCTTTGTACCAGGAGAGACTCACATCATGTGACACATTCAGCACTGAACACAACACACAACATGATGATGATGAAGATGATGAAGAACATTGAGAAGAGTCTCTGGAGATCAAAGGAACAGGGAGACGAGCTGGAGAATATTTTAAAAAAGGTTTAATATTTTGGTGATTTGTTTGATATAGAAGTTGAATAAAATCAGCTCACCATAGACGGTCAGATTGAAGTGTCTGATGAGAACAGAAGGTTTTCTGATGATCTCTAGTTGATAAAGTCCAGTGTGTTCAGTTGTGATGTTTGTGATGATGAGAGATCCAGTCTGATCATCTATCTGTAAATGATTCTTCAATCTCTCATTGATAAATGATGTTATATCGGCTTCTCTGTTGATTTCAGCTATAATCTCATCTGGACTCTGAACACCAAACGTCCACTCGATCACATCATGTGTGTGTATGTGAGTGACATCAGTATATAAGGTGACAGTGTCTCCCTCCATCACTGACACTGACTTCACTTCATCAGCAAACACACCTCAACAACACAAACACAAAACACAATGAGGCTGAAATTAATTTTAATCTTTTATATTCACATGCATATTAATTAATAATCTAATATTGTGTCTAATAAAAGTGAAATCCTCAAAGATAAAGAATTGACTCACCGTTCAGAAGCTGCAGACATGAACACAGCAGAACTATCACACAAATCATATTGTGCAGCAGAAACTAAGTGATGTGACAGGAAACATCAGGAAATGTTTTTATCTTCCCTGACGCATCATTAATACGACCGCACACACACACACACGAACACACACACACATGAACACACACACACATGAACACACACACACACAACACACACACACATGAACACACACACACATGAACACACACCTGATCTGAAACACAGAGGAAGAGACTTTAACACACACAACTAAGAAACTGTTGCGCTGTTACGTGTGAGGAGTAAAACACACAAAGACACAATTGTTGTCAATCACAGTGTTTTAGAGGCTTTAAATGAATGTTGATAGATTTGTGGCTTCATGAGAAAAGATTCAATGATTTTATGATTCAATGATGTTTGTCTGTGTCCTCATCAGCCCTCAATCACATGATTAAAGTCGAATCTATTTCATTCATAAAGATTAAAAACATTTGACTCACTGTAACTGTTTATGTGTTGTTCGTGACTTATCCAAATGTTTATCTTTAAATGTTTATCTTTTAGCCGTTCATCTCTGATGTGTGAGGTTCTGTGACCTCTGACCTGTGTCAGTAGATGAGTTTAGAGTGAAGTGTATAAAGATTTCAGTGGAAACTCTTCATCAGAAAACAACACGCACACAAACTGACCACAAACACATTAATAGACGAGATGTTTGTCCACTGAACAGATGAGACCACACGTGTGATGAGGAGACCACAGCAGTTTCACTTTGACTCATTTATTCTGTGTTAGTGGATGTTCATCTTTACACTTTAATGTCTTTAAAACAACTAAACATTCATTCAGTCACTAAACTATTGCAATGTTTGTTTTGTCTTGAGTTTATCTCAGGATGAGGCGTACTCCACAAACTTCTTTATAACCTTATTAGTGTCACACTTTAGAGATTTATTTAGATTCTGATTCATCAGAAGTTGATGTTGATTCTCATCTGAATCTGACGTCATAAACCAGAACAGCAACAATAGCCACACCCACGACAGCAGAGAGGACCAATCAGATCACAGCTTCAGTAAAACCACAAGTGTGGACAGCAACTAAAAAAGAATTAAAGAAACACTTCATTAAACATGATATGAGATCAAAATATAGCTGCAAGCAGCAATCTATGGGTTCGAGCGATTTAATGCCCGGCACCTTCGCCAATAACTCAAACTCGCACACTAACACACCCACGATAGACGATTAAAAGAATTTCACCCACAAATGAAAGGTACGGTCACAAGCATTAACTATTTAACCAATGATCAGCTACCGCAATGCATATAAACCTGTGGGTAGTGACTAAAGGGTGTGCGACATCGCCATGGCCTATTGAAGTGGTCGGCAACAGGTGACCCAACTGGCCCACCAGCGATAATAACTGGCCCTCACCAGCAGCATTATTTTCTTTGTTTTGCCCACAGCTGGTTCTGAAATAGCTCTGTCACAATCACGTCTTTAGTGAATTTCCCTTCAAAATAAAAGTACAGGGTCAGGGTTACAAAACTAGGTTAGAACTAGGTCCCATCCCAATGAGTTTTTTGTCCCGATGATAAACTTACTTGCCGACCCCTGGCTGTCAGCTTTAATATGCTGTTTTGCTGTTTAATGAGTACGGAGTCTTGAGACGTAATGTGCTGTTTACACTCAGCGGTGTCTGTAGTTGAGGCTAAAGCGTTGTGGGCATTGCTGTGAGGTCTGTTGGATAATTGGGAAGAGCAGTCAGTGTAATGGTGGCGACTCCATTGGTTCTTTGAGCCGCGCAGCTGCTTTGAGTTCTCCTGTTGCATCGTTCCTGAATCATGGCGTCCTAGTTTGTTTGAGTCTGAAGTTGTTATTTGTGGGTTTAAAAACTAAAATTAATTGTATCCAAGACCGCTATTCTGCAGCAGCGATGTTTTGCAATCTTCTGACCCTTAATTGAGTTGAAGTGATTTGTATAATTTAGTGATTACATTTGTGTAGATTATTTGATTCTATTAATGAGATGTGTCCGTTTGAAATCTCATGATCTTTGATACTTTAGGGATTCTGTATTTTTGTAATCACCCTCCATCACTGACATTGACTTCACTTCATCTGCATCAACACCAAACACACCTGAACAACACAAACACAAAACATTATTGTTATTAAAGGTAAAAAACATAAATGTGTTTATTAATGTATTTAATGTATTTAAAAAACTTTGACATGAGAGTAAGAAATCTTCAGAAACATACTTCATAAAATTAAAACAAGTCATGTTCATGTAAAACATAATGATTCTATGATGTGAGAACATCAAAGTTTAAGTGGCGTGTGTTGATGGTGCAACAACTGAATGTGTGAAAACCTCAAAATATCACCAGAAGCACAGTCACACGAATAAGCTTTCCTGTAGAGCATTGTGATAACAACGCAAGGTTGTGGGTTGGATCCCAGGGATTGCAGATACCTATGTATCAGTGTATAGGATAATGCAACGTAATGCAATGTAAGTCACTTTGGATAAAAGCGTCAGCCAAATGACTGAATGTAAATGTAAATGACTAATCTTCACAGTCACAGAGACAAACGATTAAACACACAAAAGGTCACTAGAGACTTTTATTGTGGTGTGTTTATGGCCTCATCCATCAGTCACACAAAACACTGACAGACACAAATATAAATGTGATCAAAACCTTTTTTTCAGAATTTATATATAATTTATTGAACAATTTTCTTGTGATTTGATTTGTAAAGTGTTCATGTGTGTAAATGCTTTTAAAGCAGATACATTAAAGGAAACCAACATTTCTGATAGTCTGTGTGTGGTGATGGACAGAGAGCGCACACGCACACAGACACACACACACACACACACACACACACACACACACACACACACACACACACACACACACACACACACACACACACACACACACACACACACACACACACACACACACACACACACACACACACACACACACACACACACACACACACACACACACACACACACACACACACACACACACACACACACACACACACACACACACACACACACACACACACACACACACACACACACACACACACACACACACACACACACACACACACACACACACACACACACACACACACACACACACACACACACACACACACACACACACACACACACACACACACACACACACACACACACACACACACACAGACACACACACACACACACACACACACAGACACACACACACACACAGACACACACACACACACACACACACACACACACACACACACACACAGACACACACACACACAGACACACACACACACACAGACACACACACACACACACACACACACACACAGACACACACACACACACACACACACACACACACACACACACACACAGACACACACACACACACACACACACACACACACAGACACACACACACACACACACACACACACACACACACACACACACACACACACACACACAGACACACACACACAGACACACACACATGCACACACACAGAGACATGTGTGTCTTATATTAAAGTTAATGATTTTAAGTTATCAAATCTGAAAAACACAATTTAAATTAGAACATGGCAAGATGAACAAACTCATTTAACCAAAAACTGACGTCAGGTCGATAAATAAATGTTTGGCCTTCATCTCATGTGTGTAAAGTCTCCTGCAGTTTCCTCTGTTGAACACTAGAGGTCTCTATCACACACAGTTCTGATTTATTTATCATCCTCGAGCTGTTTTCTTTCGTAATTAAACAGTTTACAGCTACATCCCATATCATAGATTTTGATACTAATCTTTATTAATTTCTATATTTAAATTTATTGTATTATATTATTTAGTACGGTAGTACTGTTGCAAACAAATAATAATATTCTTTCCTAACAACTTATTAGATATTTAAATGCATTTAATTGTTATTTGTGTGGTACTTGGCAAAAACAAAACAAACAAGCAAACAAACATAAAAAGTGTTTTTTTATTTGAAAATGAATCAGGAGGACGACACATGTGATCACGTGACCATTTCAAAGCCTTACAATGTAGTGACCAGAGAACATGCGTTCATACGCTTTAGCAAAGACTTTTAATCATTCAAATCAATCTTCATTCTTGCTTTGAGTAAGTAACATCCCATTAAAGCCTTTAAAGCTCTAATTTACTTTTCTACTGATATAAAATTACAATTTAGATTGACTGCACATATTTAAATCCAAAATAAAAGTTTTGAGATCAAAGTCTTATTTGAACTTAACACGCATTTGACATTTATTAAAATAACTGATTTAATGCCTATTTTTCCATAACATTGATTTAATGGCTGTTTTGTCTGGAGAGGAGGAGAGTTGTGGTGTACAGATGTAAAAACAAACCTCCTGCAGTTTCCTCAGATGAACACCAGATGTCACTAACACGCAGCGATAAAGTCATGATGAAGGTTCGTGTCATTAAAATGATATTTTTCATATTTAAACATGTTAAAGGTCACTGTAGATTAAAACACACTACTGTCGAAACTCACAACCTCCTCTCCAGTGTAAACAAGCATTTATTCTTCTGATATATAGACATCAGTTTCATCATCTCACCACTAGAGGTCACAGTAACACAACACACGACTGCTTTTCAATATACAAGTGCTTGTGTGGGTTTCATGATAGAAATGTTATTAATAGTAAAATACATTACAGTTTTAAATGCTAAATTCAGTCAATTATAATTTAATTTCATTAGTTGCGATGCTGTAATATGTGTAAAGCACCTCTGTCATCTCAGATTCCTGTAAGAAAGCAGAAAGGAGACCAGTAAGCAGAAGAAAACAGCATATCATTTTAATTTCAACAGATCTTCTTTTCTAAAATGTTGAAAAATCTCTTCTTGAACCTTTTGAACGGACTGAGACTTTGTGTAGATCAATTAAAGACGGTTTATGGTAATAATGGGCACTAAACATGTGTGTTTAAATGGAGGGTGACACCATCACTACTTCTGATGAAGTTACATGTACAAATGTTACAAAAATCTGTAAGAAAATGTTTTCTCTAAACTTAAACTTAAAGTTGTTTTCCTCATTTTTTTCTTGTAAATGTGTCGTCTTGTTCTGTAATTTTATAGTTTTTGTCCGTAAAAAAAAAGAAACTGTAAAAAACTTGTTAAATTACTGATATCTTATGGCAGCTGGGATGCAGCCCTGTTTTTCTCTGTTCATTTTTATGTAATGTTAAATGTTTTAAAAAATACATAAAAAATCTGTGTTTATAAATGTGTAGTTTTCCTTTGTAATGCCGATCACAGGATCTTTTTGTGTTGTGAGTTTAATTTCAGAAATATTTTCAGAGGTTCATTAGAATGAATAACTGTAATAACTACACATAATACAGTCATGAATGATCTCACCGGTGGATGTGTTCGTCGTTCACAGAAGGTTGGTTCTGCATAAGTGATCTCCTCTTCACCGCTCTGAACTGCTTCAATAATAATCACTTTAGTTTCATGAGTATTTATGCACATTTAAATGTTGTATATATCACTTACAATCTTTATTTTGAGTTTTTCTGTGTTTCCTGCTGATGCAGAAGATCAGAAGTGAAGTTACAATCGTCAGAAATCCTCCAACAGCACAACAGATGAGAATAAAGGTGAGACCTGTAATACACAATAAGAGTCACTGAATCTGTCAGTCTGATATTAAATCAGTAAATAACTCATAAACATCACATGTGACTCACCAGCAGACGTGTGACAGACATGAGTGATGTCCAGATGTTGTGTGAGGTTTGTGATGGGATTGTTGACCACACATCTGTATGTGTTTGTATCCTGATATTCCACCTCCAGAGGAAGAGAGAGTCTGATGTTGAGATCAGACACACTGATGCTGGACAATAAACTCTTTCCTTTGTACCAGGAGAGACTCACATCATGTGACACATTCAGCACTGAACACAACACACAACATGATGATGATGATGAAGATGATGAAGAACATTGAGAAGAGTCTCTGGAGATCACAGGAACAGGAAGACGAGCTGAAGAATATTTTTTACATTTTTAATATTATGATGATTTATATGATTTAGAAGTTGAATAAAATCAGTTCACCATAGACGGTCAGATTGAAGTGTCTGATGAGAACAGAAGGTTTTCTGTTGATCTCTAGTTGATAAAGTCCAGTGTGTTCAGTTGTGATGTTTGTGATGATGAGAGATCCAGTCTGATCATCTATCTGTAAATGATTCTTCAATCTCTCATTGATAAATGATGTTATATTGGCTTCTCTGTTGATTTTAGCTATAATCTCATCTGGACTCTGAACACCAAACATCCACTCGATCACATCATGTGTGTGTATGTGAGTATCAGTATATAAGGTGACAGTGTCTCCCTCCATCACTGACACTGACTTCACTTCATCACCAAACACACCTGAACAACACAAACACATTAATAATTATATTACAACTTGTCACGCGAAGAAGCTTAAATATAATAAATAATAAGGTGAACCACGCGCTTATCTTTTAGATATATAACTGATAGCCTAATGGCCAATACGAATTCTAACTTCAGAGATCGACTGCATGTGCTTAAAAACACAAACTTTATCACTCACCGTTCAGATGCCAAAGACATAAACGCAGCAAAACTATCACACAAATCATATTTTGCATTTGTGATGTGACAGGAAACATCAGTAAATGTGTTTATCTTCCCCGTAGCATCATTAATAGAGCCGCTCGCATGAACGCGCACACACATGAACACGCAAGAAGACAGAGAGGAAACTTAAAGAAGACCACGCCGAGTCTACACCGGACGCGATGCGACACAAGGAGAGACAATAGACCCGTCAGAACTCATTATCATTGTAAATGTTGTCCATATTGGACGTGGCGCCACAATCCCATAATGCTGGGGTCACACCAAACATGAACAATCGCGTTACACACTCTTTATCCGAACTAGGGTGGCCATTTTCATAACACCAAAAAGGAGGACACTTTGCGGCATTTAGTGAGGCAAGAATAACTACATCTGGTGAACTCGCAAATACAATACAATGTTGTCTATTATATCTATGGTATCATGATACAGTGA
Source organism: Barbatula barbatula (assembly GCA_037178815.1). NCBI lineage: Eukaryota > Metazoa > Chordata > Actinopteri > Cypriniformes > Nemacheilidae > Barbatula > Barbatula barbatula. The sequence continues at coordinate 17,892,034 of CM074088.1, forward strand.
TTCTGAAATAGCATACTCTATTACCAGACAATTTGATCTACAACATATCTTGATGTAGACCTTTGTGTAACAGAAGAGGCAAAAAAGTGTTTGTTCACAGTATTTATTCAAGACACGTATTACTGGTGATGCTTGACTGCATGATAGACTTTAAAGCTCTGCAGCTGAGATTTTGTCAACCTAAGGAGATGTTGCATCTCGAAATTAAGACCTAAGGGAAAACGTACCAGCAGCTCGTCGGTTACCTTTATGTTTTTCAGTGCTGGCATGTCGGTCAATGGCGGCTTTCCCTTTACAACTAACGTCCACTTCACAGCGACATAGTGTGCAAAATCCATGGAAAGCATCTCTACTGCTTTTTGATATGAATTCGTGCTCTTCTGTCCATTCCGGATTAAATGATGTCGGACGTTTCGGCATGTTAACGTTATGATGTGACGTAGCCAGTACGTGGACTCCACCTCCCCACATCGTGGAGGCTTGTTTACGTTTTTAACCAATGATATATCAGATATTTATTTGACACCTCTTTCAGCCAAACATTTGTTTGACCGGAGATCTTACGGCTTCAGACGCTGTTGCGTCTCAATAAACGGTTTTGAGCGCGTTTTTAAGGCAGATTCAGCGCAACTCCGAAAAGGAGGACAAATGAGTGTCCGGCTTGAGGCTGCGCCGGACGCAGGACAGGGGACTTAAAATCTGCACTGTCTGGCCAAAAGCCGGACGTATGGCCACCCTAATCCGAGCACAGAGATCTGCTTTCCATTGATCATCTCTGACCTTGAATCACTCACATTATTATTGTTTCATCTGTTTCATTAATATAGTTTAAACACATAAATACTGTAACTGTTATACATTGCTTTCATGATTTATCTATTAAAATGTCGTCTAGATCATCTATATTTAAAGCCAGTCATCTCTGATGTGTGAGGTTTGACTTTGACCTGTGACAGTAGATGAGTTTGGAGTGAAGGGCATAAAGATACGAGTGGAAAATACTCAAACACACAAACTGACCACAAACACATTAACAGACGAGATGTTTGTCCACTGAACAGATGAGACCACACGTGTGATGATGAGACCACAGCAGTTTCACTTTGACTCATTTATTCTGTGTCTCATTTATCCTACAGCAGTACATATTCATGTATTTTAAAATAAATAAACTTTGATTTAGTCACATAGCTTTATTTTTTGTTTGGTTCAGCTCACGTAAATGCTTGTTTTGTCTGTTTTTAATGATGTATTATATTATTAAACCTTCATTGCTCTGTTTCTGTTGTGATTGAGACTGACGGAAGCATATTCACATCCTGATGATGGAGGAAAGCGTCTCTTTCTTCAGTAACATGTGAGTGAATCTTAAACACAGATACGAGGCACAAGAACAATTCTGTTGAAGTATTTGTCATTTCAATGTGTACGAGTCCCTGTTGAGTTTCAGCTGAACTTTACTGTAAGAATTAACGTCTTTAGGCTTCCAGTTGGCAAACAAAATACAAAGAAAGTGAAAAAAGACTTCAGAAGATGAGAGAAGCATCTTTTTTTTTCCCCCTTTTTTTTTTTTTTCCCCCTTCCCCTTACAAACCCTCCCCCCCGGATTTTTCTAACTTCCAACCCATTTTATTCCCAATATTTAACATTCATAATAAAAAAGCAACACAATTCATTTTTTTTTTTGGGGATTTTATAGATTTATTTAGATTCTGATTCATCAGGGGCCCGTTCTTCGTACGTCGCTTATTACATCCGAGATCAAAAGACACATCCAAGATAATATCATCGTGCTAATCATGATCCGGCTAATTGGGTTCTTCGAACACACCTGCCGCTTATGATTAGTATCGCTGGATTGAGTTATCTGAGATAATTGCGCGTTCTTGCGTTGGTTTAAAAGGGGATATGTATCGATAGTAGAAACAATGATCAGCAACGCTGTGATTGGCTGTTCAGTATGGCTAAAGAACGCGCTCAGTTTTTCTCCCAAGCAGAACAAGAGCTTCTAATGGAAGGTTATGCCGAATTTGAAAGTTTAATTAAAACACCAGGGAACACCTCAACGTGTGCAAAAGCCAGGAGAGAGGGCTGGCAAAAAGTAGCAGACAAATTGAATGCGTAAGTGTATTTGTGTTTTTTTTTTTTTTTATTTCATAAAAAAACATTTATTTATTTTATTTCATAAAAAAATCATTTATTTTATTTCATAAACTTTGTTCTTTTATGTCAGAGCAACCACGGGACCCACTAGAACATGGGAACAAGTAAAAGTGAAGTACAAGAATATTCTACAAAATGGTAGCCTTTACTTCTTATATACAGTCCTTATTTTAAAAAGGCATTTTTTTCCTCTTTAAAAGCCACTGTTAAATGATGTGTTTGTCTATAACAGCCACCAAGAAAAAGGCTGAAAGAAAAAAAACAGGTGGTGGTCCTGCACCCCCACAATATACCCCAGCAGAAGAGCTGGCCCTTGGGTTGAATTCAAACCGACCCATTGTGGAGGGCATCCCTGGGGGCAGCTCTTCCTTAGACCCAAAGCCAGGGACCAGTAGCAGCAACACCTTCATTACTGGTAGGCTAAATGAGCTTTCAATTCTTTGTACACTGTAAATGGTTTGTTGCTGCATTAAATGAAGTATAATACAAATGGCTGATACAGTCATTTGAAATGTTTGTGAAAGTGAAAACTTCAACTTATATTTCATATAAAATGTTGCCATGAGTTATTAATCACAATTTTGTTTACAGTGTAGTTAACTGTAATGACATTATGTCCCCCCTCTTTTGTGCAGTTTTAGATAAAACACCAACACTTTTACCTGTTCCCAAGCAAGTGGTGGCTGCAGCATATGCAGTAAGTTGTGTTTTTCTAACTTTTACATCAAAAGGAAAGAGTGCAACACTTTGTAATACCCATTTATATCTATTGCACAGGACAGTGAAGAAACCCTCTCCGATTGTCCTTTGGAGGAAGAACCTGTAAGTGCATAAATAACTTTACCCTAATTTGTATTTACTTGTGTACCTATTCTTTCTTTGTGCAACATGACTTGCAGGAGTCCACACCTAGAGAAAGGCCTACAGAAAGGGTCACAGAACAGTCTGCACAAAGAACTGCTGATACAGAGGTGGGGCAGTGTTGTACTTTTACTTTGGTTGCATGAGGCATGTTTTGACCGTTTTTTTCCCCACAAAATTACACAGGGTGACATCCGTACCCTATATAAACGGCATCTTAAACAGAAAATAGAGTATTTTGAGTTGAAAAAAGAGAAGTTAAGAGGAGAAATAGAACTTGACAACTTGAAAAAGAGAAAAATTGCACTGGAGATAGAGTTGCTTGAAAAGGACCTTCAGAGTAAGTGCTAATACACTATTTCACACATAGTAGTATTTCTGACTTAACATATCTATCTCTTATTGCAGGCAAAAGATGACTTGCGGGCTTTTCTTTATAAAGAATATTTTCAATAAAACTCAAGGAACTAAGCATATTTGTCTTGTCTTTTATTATATTCAAAAATGGTGTTCCACAATTCGGTCCCGTGCAGCTCTGCCACTAGGTTGGTCCAAGTGCACTGGCTGGAGGTCATCATCAGGCTGCACCCCCACCACAGGGGTCCTCTCCTTTCTGATGGTGGCAATGTTATGCAGTATGGCACATGCAACAATTATGTCACAGGCCCTGTCCGGTGCAACCCTCAGACTTTTCAGACACTGAAATCTTCCCTTTAGTTGCCCAAAGGTCATTTCAATGCGTGCCCTTGTCCTGGCTAGAGCTGCATTGTAACGGGTTTGTGGTCCAGGGTTTGGCTCAGGGAAGGGCGTCATAAAATACTGCCTGCAGGCATAGCCCCTGTCTCCAAGCAGGATCCCGTCAAAATCTCCTGTATAATGGAAAAATGCAGTTCTGTTAGGCTCAACATAATACTGTGTATAATACTGTGAGCTTGAAATGTATGTTCCCTTACCACGTTCAAATAATGTGCATAAATGTGACTCTCTGAAAATTCTTGAGTCATGCACTGATCCTGGCCATTTTGCTTCCACATTTGTGATATGGAACATAGAGTCACACACCATCTAAGAGATTTTAGTCAGTCAACTGCATACCTTTTGATTTCATTACTTTTTTTTTCAAGTAATATATTACTAATCAGGAATATTATAAATGGAAATTGTAATTTACCTGCACATTTACACTGTGAACCCCCTTTCGGTTCACAAAATCCCCTTCATTGGGGCCTGGGGGGGCCTTGATGGGGACATGTGTGCAGTCTATGGCACCAATCACGTTAGGGAAGCCTGAAGGACACAAACTGTTATTCATACTTATTGGTATGGTCATGATTGCATGTCATTAACAATTATAAATGTACCTGCAATGGCAAAAAAATCCTGCTTAACAACCTGTGGTCTTAAGTGGCTTGGAAATACCACAAAAACCCCTAAAAACTGCTTGAGCGCCAGGTAAACTTTGCGAATGGCACGACAGACAGCACTTTTCACCAAGTTCTCTGCATCTCCAATAGTGTAAAGGAAAGTGCCACTCGCAAAGAATCTCAGGCCAATGCACACAGTCTGTGCTGTTGTTAAAGCCCGGCTCCTCCGTGTTGAACACGTAATGTGTGGTTCCAACAAATTAATGATGTAAATAACACCCTCACGAGAAAAACGGTATCTCTCAAAAATGATACTATCGCGCTGCGCTAAAGGATCCTGTCTATCACGCAATACGCGATTAATTCGAAAAGCTCTTCGAATTACTCTTGCACCTTCCGCAACAGGTTGCTGTCGTAAAAATGGACAAGACATGGCTGCGACAGACTTACCCATCTCCTCCGCTTATAAAGCCGCAATCTAATCCTGTTTACATGAAGTTAGCCTGCTCCCGAGCAGGTTCAAGCTTACGGACCTGTTGCTATGACAGCAAGTCCAGGATGAGCGTCCAAGAACCGAACAATCCAAGATCATGCCAAATCGTCAACAATCAAATCCAGCTAACCGAGTTAGCGACGTACGAAGAACGGGCCCCGTTCCCAAAACAACCACACCCCCCCCCCCCCCCCCCCCCCCCCCCCCCCCCCCCCCCCCCCCACAAAAAAAAAAGAATAACACAAAAACCAAAAAATAAAAAAAAAAAAAAAAAAAAAAAAAAAAAAACCACAACCCCCACCCCCCCCCCCCCCCCCCAAACAAAACCCATTTTGGTTTGGGGTTGCCCCTCTTATTTTTTTTTTTTTATTCCCCCCCCAGATTGACCCCCCCCTCCAAAAACCTTTTTCTTTTTCCCCGAGACGCCCCACATTGACACATTCATCACTGGACACAACACCCAACAATATGATGAAGATGAAGATGATGAAGAACATTGAGAACAGTCTCTGGAGATCACAGGAACAGGCAGACGGGCTGGAAAATAAAGTGTAAAATTAAAATAAATTGATAACAAATAGATTTTGCCATCATTCAATCCACTCACCACAGAAGCAGACACAGGAGACAATGTCACACCTTTGGTTCTCTCTTTATATCACATCACAATTAATATTAGTGGTGCTTGAAAAGAAACTCCTCTAACTATTTCTCTCTTGCACACTTTTATTGTGTACTGGATAAAACTATTGTTCTAATACTCATGATCATACTGGACACAGTCCTCTTGCAATAATAGCAACCAGAAAAACATACAGGTCACAATGAAACGGTCACGTTGTCTTTTTACTGGTCACACTTCGTCGTGTGATATCAATTTTCATATCAGAGTTACCAGACTTCATCTTTACAATACAGCAAAAAAAGTGAAGCTGCTTTCAGAGGCTGAATTCTAAGGCATGAAGGTCGTCTGGTCTCGTGTAGCCTGACCCTCATACTGTTCAGCCAGCGGTCAGCAAAGAGTCATAGTCTGAGACACATGACTGACCTCCTCTGTGCTTTACTTCCTGTCTCTTCCTTTCCAGCAGAGTTCACTTCACTTTCTTCATACTAGAATGAATAAAACAAATCAAACTGATTGGAAAATGTCTCAGCTCACCATAGACGGTCAGATTGAAGTGTTTGTTTTGAACAGTATTTCCAATGATCTGAACTTGATAAAGTCCAGTGTGTTCAGTTGTGATGTTTGTGATGATGAGAGATCCAGTCTGATCATCTATCTGTAAATGATTCTTCAATCTCTCATTGATAAATGATGTTATATCGGCTTCTCTGTTGATTTCAGCTATAATCTCATCTGGACTCTGAACACCAAACATCCACTCGATCACATCATGTGTGTGTATGTGAGTATCAGTATATAAGGTGACAGTGTCTCCCTCCATCACTGACACTGACTTCACTTCATCACCAAACACACCTCAACAACACAAACACATTACTGACATTATACAAAGTGTAAAAGAGTTTATTAAACACAACTAAACACTTTGTATGTAAATAAAGTTAAAATGATCAAATAATCTGCATTTATAAAAGTTTCCAGTTCACAGCAAGAACTCAATGTGTAAAAATAAAACACGACTCACCGTCCAAATGCCAGAAGAACAAACACTGAAGAAATATAATACACAACATTTTCAGACACATTGTGAATGTTTTTATCTTCACACTATTATGAACGTGACCGAGAGTAAAGATTGAACAGATGAAGCGTCTCTAGAGGTCTTTCTGCTGTGGGTCTGTTCATGATGTAGATCCACAGTTTCCTTCCTCCTCACTCACCACCACACCACTGACACACAAACCTTTATAAACACACAAATCTATACAATAAACCTCAAATCATTCAAGCAGCACCAGTAATGTGAATAAACCTCTGATATTGTCTGTATACACGTGTGTGTCTGAGAGTCTGCCAGCAGAACACATGTGAGCAAATATGGATTTATAACAAGAACAGTAGAATATTAGTCGTGTTATTATAGTGTCAAGATCAATGTGATGTTTAGTGAAACATAAAGTTCAGAGATGCTCCTCTGTGGTCAGAACACAGACGTCAGTTGATGTTTCAGTGAGCGCTGCTCATCCTTCATAATCCCCCCGGCCCCTCCACACATGTGAAGAGAAGGAGGACTTTTATTATGTGAACTCATAGATGATGTGCAGTCCTAAAGCACTTTATATGATTGTGTCATTGTCCTCTCGCTTTAATAATTGTTGCATGTTAAAAACCTTTGAATGGATATAAAACAACAGACGCTGAATTATATTATTAATAAACACACTGGCAGGAAATAAATGAATTCTATTATAATGATTCAGCATCATAAAAGCGCACAGAGACAGAACTCGTGTGTCCTGCAGTTCCCTCATATGAACACTAGAGGTCTCGCGCACACTTCTGTGATGGACTGACGCAGACTCAGAGTTCTTAAAGAAAGATGTTATGTGGGATTAACTGTAACTGTAATGATGGAGGTGTTCGAGTCACAAGTATCTTATCAGGTATTAAAATGACTACTGAACTTATGTCAAAACAGACTCGAGTAAATAGGCCGTCGATAGCCGAAGCACAAGATGGCGGTAGTGCAACAATGCGCGTCGTTTAAACACCACAGAAGAAGAAGAAGAAGAAGAAGCAGTCTCGAGAGCTTCATGTCTCTGTTATTCTTTCCTCTTTCTCTCAGTTTTCAGGTATTTAATCACACAACACACATTACAGCATCACTCACTGTTAATAATGACGATATTAATGATGTAAGAATGCTTATATGTCATTCTGTATGCTTGTCGCTTTTACAATATTTCTTTTCAATCGTAATTCAGCACATTTTGCGCTTATTCTCTTTGGTTTAATGCAGTAGTTTAGTTTTAATGCAGTAGTTTAAATGCATGCATTAATGTTAAATCTGACCACGAGTTTCATACACAGTTTTAGTGTTTAATGGCAGCTGCGTGTTTGTATGAGGATACACGTACACGAGTTTGACTGTCACGCGGTTTTTTTTATTTAAATATTTAGTGAAACGATTCCACTTGTAGGTCACGTGAACGAAGTACAAATGTAAATCGAGTAAATAAATGTGTTGTGGCAAAGACTTTTAATTTATTTACATCTATATGTTGCTATTTACCTCTATATGTCACATTATTGAATTAATTTCTTTTTTTTACATATTCATAATTATGTAATTAGCGCTTAACATGAATGTCTATTGATTTGTTCATATTAAAGATATTTTATTATCATTTGATTCTGTCACTTCGCTGCTTTGTTGTTTAGACAGAGTTGATTCAGGGTTTATGGGCGCGGCTTGGGCCATCACTTTTGGTTGTGGGCGGGGTTGAATGTCCATGGCAGGTTGCAGCAAAGAAGTCATCCAATCAGAATCTAGAGCGAGTGATGCGTCATATGTTGAGGTGGTAAAAGCTTAAATCCAATATTATAGTCTTCCGTCGTTTGTTGTTTTTATTCTTTTTAGCACGTAATGCAGAAAGACAAACATCCTTTTTCCTCCGTGCTCATCAAGGTCTCATAAGGTCCAAATAAAATAATCAATGAATGTTGACTTGCTTTAAGCTGGTAAAAATACTCTCTCCAGAGTTAGTTTTGGTCACATGATGTCACACATTAGTTTAGGCCCAACATTAACCCTTCAGTATTAAAGGGAGACCCCAGCACAGAATGACAATGATGTCATCATTTCATCACTCAAGTCGTTTGACACCCGCAGTCCTCCATCATCTTCAGAACACATATGAAGGTCGTCCCAGAGCTACATAGACGGTTGGGAAAGTTAGGAAAGACAGAGAATACGTTTTGTGTGCAATAAAACCAAAATAACAACTTGAACCTTTTTCTTTCGTTGGCGTCAGTCTCTAATGCGCACAACTTTAGTTTGCATTTAAATTTAAAATATTTTTTGTTAATAAAGATATTTTATTTTAAAGAAGTTACTTTGAAGTCAAAGTTATTTTTGGATTCTTCTGGTCTTTATTTCCTTTTTATTTTCATTGTTCTTTGCCTGTACTTGTCTATAAACAGGACGGTTTCTGTTTCCATTTTCACTTGCCACGTGATTTCTTTAGAATAGGAGTGGTTCGGTTTCTATTTACTGCATGCCATTGTGTCTTTGTACTTTATACTGTGTACATTGCAAGATGAATTTAACTTTAAACCTTTGTGATTTGCACAACGAATGCAGTTTTATATCTGGAGCAGTATTTCTGTTCATTTCTTTAAATGCTGTGAAATCATAAAGGAAATCAATCTCAATTTCAGTAGAACAGTTTGGTATATGGACTTTATTTTTGAGAAGTTTTCTGGCCTTCATAAGGAAGAGTTTGGGCACATCTGTCACCAATGAAGCATTTACAGACAAGGAAGTGAGCTCTTGGTTTAATTCTTCCTGCCAAAGGAAACTGTAATACAGAAAACACGAAGTGCGTTAATGAATAAAGACACTGATAAGTGTTTGTTAATAAAGTTGTGTACAATGGCGATGATCTTTTAATATTACAGTCTTAACGTATTAACTCTCTAAATCCCTATACATTGTGAATGTCAGTCAGGTGCACATTTGTTTGTGTTTTGAAAGCGGATGTAAATCTCATGTCAAATGAGAGCAAATGTAAATCCTGATTCGTCCTCCAGCTCTGGGTTCTGGAGCAAACAAGTGTTCAGGATGAATTTCCCCAAAGTTTGGAAAGTTGACTGCAGTCAGCAGGTCGACAACCACTGAGATCCCATGATATAGCAACAGAACAACACTTCTCCATTGATTTCACAGTTACACAATCAACGCCACCCATTTGTTTTCGTTTCAGTGAACATACCTGTTGTTAAGAAATAATGGGCAAGTTTCAACATGTGTCATTTTTACAGCGGTTATCTGGTATTCCTGTCATCATCCAACAATATGCTGCTTAAAATGCTTCAGATGCTCATGCCAAACATTCATTAGTATGGTATGATATGTCACGTAGTCAACAAGCATAACAAAACCAGTTTTTCTGCTCTGTTCCAGAAACGATGTTTTTCTCAGACCAGGATTAGCTTTAAGAGTCCATGGTTTCCGCATACGTCTGCAGGTCTCATGTGTCCTCTGATCTTTGTCTGCTCATAAAAGAATAGTCATCTAGTTTAAAACATACACAGCGGTCGGACCCGTCTTGTTATGGCAACACAGTATATACGTTATGTGTCCTTGAAGTTCATAGTCAATGTACTGCTGCGTCATGTTAAACATTGTCTGAATGTAGTTTTAATGTCTGTTTGTCATCATTATTGCACCCTTCTTAATGTGTGTTTGAAGTCTGCATGAGTACAACGTGTCCCATTTTGTGTTTTAATGTCCTTAAATGATGATTTATGTCCTTCTGTGCGCTGAGAACAGCTTTACAGAAGGCCTCTGCTAAACACTGTGTGCAGTTATGGATAAACATGTTTATGAACTGAGATCATACACGCCTGTGCTTCAGGTATAACCGTCATAAAGGGCAGAGCTAAAGGACAAATTCAAAACTGGAACACGTGAGTGAGTTCAAAACACGCTTGAATGAGGAAGTAAGAAACGTCATAAACTGACCACAACATCAGTTGCTGTTTTACTTAAAACTATTGTCAGGTTGTTTCAATACATTCAATTTAAAAGATCTTTTGTAAAACTTTGTTTCAGTATCTGTACCGTCACTTTGTTTCGGGAAAACCACATGAATAATCCAGAAGATCATCTCCGGTGACAACAGACGGAGCCGCTCCCCCTGATAGTGTTTTATCACTCTTTATAACTCTTAAGTTGTTCAAAACTTCTCCAGAATGCTCTTAAGAACAGTCATAAACTTTGACTTTAGTCTCAAAAGAATCTTAGTGAGAAGCAGGACTTTTTTAAGAGTAGGAAACCTCTGTGAAGAAGCTAAAAGCAACTTTATGGTTTAAGATTCTTAAGTTCTGACTTAAGTGTTGTAAATTAAGGAATAAATGATTTAAACACAAAATTTATATTTTTTACTGTTACATTTCTTCATTGAACATATTATACATCTATAGATGCAGATGCCCTTGACCTCTGAATCAGCCGATAGGAGCAAGCGAAGGTGAAGTCACAGTCATTCTTCGAACTTTGACACTGAAAAGTAGAATTTGACTCTCTGAGTGTCTTTATGCACACGAGCCCAGAACACAGATGACTCGACAACATGAAGAACAACAAAGCACTTTATAGATTGTGATGACTGGAGGAGGACACACCCACAACAGTGAGGACACGCCCACCACAGGGTTGGGCAGTTTCGTTTCTCTCTGCTGGTATAAATATTCGCGCAAATATAATTTCGTCAAGGTTGTGCTGTATATCTTCTTCTCGTGGCTCAGTGGTTAGAACATCGCGTTAGTTGCCCATGAAGTCGCGGGGGTTGAATCCACGTGATGATATTGATGTTTAGTTTAATGTAATGTAAGTCGCTTTGGATATAATCATCTGTTAAATGTGTAAATGTAAGTGTACATCACAGGTCATAATCTACAGCACAACCTTGAACGAAACGGAACAATTTAAACTTTTACACGACAATGGACTTGTGCTTCATTTTCCTCTCTTTTCTGCCGTACTTCGCTGTGAAAGGTCAGTATTTAATGGCTTCATTGCTTTCTCTTTCATGGACTTTTAATCTATTTAAAGCCGTCTTGTAGATCATTTAATTTAAAATGTATGTGTGTGTTTTGCGGATCTACACATCTCGTTTGAAAGAAGTCAAAGTCCATAAGAAGCTGTTTTATACTCGTACTCGTGGCACAGTCATCACGTAACACAGGGTTCATCTCGTTGAGGGGGCGTGGCTTTGTTATCTTGTTATTGATATCGAGATAAGATCGCTGGATCATTGAAGTGACGCAGAGCCGTGAAGAACAGAGTTGCGACAGGAAGAATATGGACTGCAGAAGGACTTCCAAACATTTCACTGTTTCTCACACTAATTCACTTCATCTCTGTTTCTGAAAGAAATGATTGTGTTCTTGAATTGAAAGTCTTTTCTGTCTGCATACATGTTTGTTTGAATGAGTTTCTATGAAGACTGCTCTTGAAGTAGAATGTTATCTAATAAAATCTCTGACTGACTGAAATAGTTTCTCTTGGTATATTTTTCAGCGTTCTTTATAGTGCATTCACTTACAAACATTGATTATTTATTGAGAAATGCTCAACCCTTTAATGTTAATGTATAAAGGCTGTATAATGTATAATGACTTAAACACATATAATGAATCCGGGGAATGCATTTACATTTTGCAACGCAAAGAGCGCTAAACATATCCATATAAAAAACATATTAAAACTAGTGTAGGAACTGACAAATTTAATTTATATTATATATGTTTTCATTTTGCACCTAATGCTGCACATATGTTTTTTGTAAATGTAGCCTATATTTAAATGCACATTTGCATTGCCGTTTTGCACCAATATGCTTCCACCCATGATCACCTGATCCTACAGGTCGTGTTGGGTTGAGTCTTTGTTTGGCAGTTGAGTTGTTTTTCTGCAGGAAAGGGTGTAGTCCACTAAATATCCAGTTTCAACATTCAAATGAAAACACACAGCGCCACCTCAAGGGCACAATCATAACAACATTCTTTATATAGACATCTCTCTGTTCTCACAATATATAGTTATGTATATGCTATTAGATTTTAAATCAATTTTTTTAATCCATGGTTTTCAACTTTTATGCACTTTATGTCCAAAGTTCTTTCCCGTTGCTTCTTTCGAGCCACAGTGTTCCTGTGATGGTTCATGTAGTGTTTTTAAGTTCACGTTACATTTACATTAATGCATTTGGCAGACGTTTTTTTCCAAAGCGACTTTCATTCCATTCTGCACTTGTATCAGAGTATGTGCGATGCCTGGGATCAAACCCATGACCTTTGTGTTGCTAGCGCCTGATCTGAACCACAGGAAAACCCTCTGGTGTGTTATTGCTTATATATAGTAATGAAGAAACTGTTTGTGTTGTTCAGGTGTGTTTGGTGTTGATCCAGATGAAGTGAAGTCAGTGACTGAGGGAGATTCTGTCACGCTACACACTGATGTCATTAAACAGAAAGATGATCTGATCGTGTGGAGTTATGGGCCTGAAAAAACAGTTGTGGCAAGAATCAACGGGAAGGCCAGTAGCATCATGTTATCTCCGGATGAGACATTCAGAGGCAGACTGGAGTTGAACCATCAGACTGGATCTCTCATCATCAAGAACATCACATCTCAACACTCTGGACTTTATACACTGAGGATCAGCAGCAACAATAAAGTCTCATACAAGACATTCAATCTAATTGTCAATGGTCAGTATCTCAGATTTAATCAACTTTCTTCTGTGTGTAAAGGACACATGATAGAAACACAACGATCTCGTAGAGTCAACAAATTATATGTATAATGGTCAAAGACGTTAAGATCCCCAACAAAAGACATAAACAAAAGAGATTTCATGTCCATAGAAAGAACATTAAATGAAGTTTTTGGATATTGGAAACATGTCTATTTTTTGCTCAGAAAAACTAAAATGCAATTAAATGAAACAGAAAACATTTTTCTTTTCTTTTTTTGAACAACAATCCTCATGTCATTTTCCAGGTCATGTGCCTTTTCTTGCCCTGAATCCCGTCACAAAGAACCCTCACGATCTAGACAGTTCAGGTGAGTCACGTGTGACTATGAGCATCAATCTTGTCCTTTGGTGTGAAACCAGCATTAGTCACAATATGCAGTTTGAGACGAACACTCACATTGCTTTAATCATTTATAATTATAATCTGATCTGTTATTAAAACGGCATATTTATATTGAATTTATGTGTATCATTAAACCGCACCTTGTGAGATTTATTACACCACGTATCATCACCATCAAATCATATTTATGTTTAAATACTTTATACAACACATTGCAGGTATAAAGAATTGACTGAACATTTATTTAAATGATTGTGTTTCTTCTCTTTATCCTTGTAGAGTCTCCTGAGCAGAAGGTCTTTGTGATTACAGCTGTAGTTGTCTCTGTGTTCTCTGTGATCATCATAATCATCATTGGCATCTACATGAAGAAAAGAATGGGTCAGTTTCAGCTTACAGTATATAGCAAAGAAAAACCCCTTTCACAGTAGTGAAACCCCTGCTCAGAAAACATCATAATAATAACACATCACTTCATGTTCAGCAGGTCTAAGGAAATCGTCAGAAAGTGAAGATCGTCTGACAGATGAGAAACTTAGCATCAATTCCAGCAGCACATCTGAAGACCAAGAAACCTCAAGGTGTCTGAAAGAAAAACAACACCGGTAAACACTCAAATAAAAGATGTACATGTCATTGGATGAGGTTCATGTGTGTGTGTGTGTGTGTGCTCATACTAACACACATACTTTCTTAATATTGCTGAAAACACATTTATGAGAATCATAGACATCTAATCTCTCTCTCTCTGGTTCTCATTCCTTCACAGGATTGGAGCAGAATCAGTGTAAAGGTGTTGCACAGAGGCATGTGGGCCAGTCGTGGTCTAATGGTGAGAGCCCCTCAAAATCAACTGCTCCATCTGCCCCATCTGTCTTGCTAGTAGTGTTTCCCTTTAGTCATGTAGAAGATGCTTTTATTCAAAGAGACTTGCATATGATGCAGGACAATAGAAGCCATCAGTGCAACAACAAGGGCAACACTGCATCAAGCAGAAGAGGAGTCATTGTGTCAGGTGTTGACCCAAGAGATGCAGCTTCGAGAGCCGGTTCTTACAGATCATCTCACCACCACCGTGGAAACGTTCCATCAAAGGTGAAAGTGATTTTGTGCCATTTTTGGGATGGTACCACAAGACTCTGTTCATGAGCAGAGCGCAGGGATCTAGAGCCGCTTGTTCTCAAACTGGGGGGCCGCAAGATGGATTTTATGGCTTTTTAAGAAATATAGAAATATATCCTAGATTTTACAAAATCAAACTTCAGAAAATAAGACCACCAACCAAAGAATTGAAGTTCCAGCATTATATAACTGAATATGGTTTTAGTTTAGTTTAAATGGGAAGAAAGTGTTTTATTGGAGGGCCACAAAGCAATACAATATACACAAAGGGGCTTTAAACTCATAATCTCATAATCATATCAGGAACCCCTCAGTACACTTTATATTATATTGATGCATTTAGCACATATCCAAAGCGACTTACAACGACTTACATAGCATTAGCATTATGCTACACATGTGTTTGTGATCAAACCCATGATGACCTCGGCGTTGTGCATGTTCTAACCACTGAGCCATGAAAAATCATGCATGAGACTTTGTGCACATTTTTGTCCGTTGTGAACCTGAATGTGTGTTTTTTGTTTTTTAAAATGTGTCATAGACTATGATCATAAAACAGTTTCTTATAGAAAAACAAATAATTTTTTTTTATTTAGAAAAAACAGTGGCACCATGTAAACAAATGTAATGAAATTGTAAGATAAATGTTTATATTTTTTAATGTAATAAAATGAGAATTACAAATTTGAAACAGACGCTATAGTTAGTTTAAGACTCTTTTGCAATTAAAACCATATTATAGCCACGTTTCAAACTTATGTCATTACTGTCTGTTTTATTTTACTGTAAATAAATGTCATGATAAGCAACGGCTGTTAGTTTAAACGGCATTTTCAACAGTAATCTGCAGCATTTATGCATAATGAGATTTTAGTGTTTTACGCCATGCATTTACATTTAGTCATTTAGCAGAAGCTTTTATCCAAAGCGGCTTACAGATGAGGAAACATTGGAAGCAATTATAACAACATATAGCAACAAAAATACATAAGTGCATCAAACTAGTCCATTAAAGCCTAGCACAGTATACAATGCATTGTGGGCTTTGTTTTTGAAGAATAGCCTATCTAGTTACTATAGAGCCGTTGCCGAGAGCTTCATCATATGGCTTTAGTGAGTGACTTCTGTTTTATAAATCTCATTGTAAAGATTATATTGGTCAACATACAGTACGTTCTTTTAATTGTTCTGTATAAATAAAATGACAGTTACCATACATGCACACTCAACATTTCACATAACAAGTAAAAGCATATTTAAAAGCAGTCGTAGTTCCAGTTTAGTCTCAGTCTGAGAATGTCCCAATCATCTTCTCTTGACTCCCGCATACACCACATCATCTTCCACCGGAGCCCGCTGACAAATACAAACACACACAAGATACAGAAGTTAATAATGAAATGATATTGAGATGACGTCATCTAACACATGACTGCTGTGTAGAAAAGAGTGTAACTTACAGTCAGGACCACTCATGACAAACTATATACAACTAAAGTTAAGAGACGCTTCAATGAAATGCATCTTTTGACTTTAGAAACTTTAGATCTGAAGGTGTTTGGCTGAATGTTTAGTCATGTGGACAAGCAGCCAATGAGAGGACAGATCTGATGGGATCTTAACAATATAATAATGTCTTCTCAACAAGCGGCTCGATAAAATGACAACAGGACATTTCTGCAAATTCAATGAAGATGATCAAATAAGTTGTTTCATTTAATAAATCTACATTTGATGGCACATACATGGTGCATTCAGTCTATACGGTTTATGAATTCTATGACTGCTGTACATGCCCAGTGACTTCTCTTCTATTGTTTTATGTTCATCATGCTTTGGCTCTTTCAGCTGCTTGTGTGGAATTTTACCCAAAACATCAAATGAAGGCGATGCTCATGAGAACAGCTCCATCCTACATATAAGACACCTCAGAATCTCCAGATTCTTTCACCCACAATAGGAAGGTAAGAGATATGGTATGATTGGTCATGTTCCTGTCGTCTTGATAGTTGTTCTTCTAGTTCAGGCTGACGGGATCATGACAGCACCGTGTCTTGTCTTAGCCCCGCCCCCTGTTTCCTTATTCATTAGCATCATTATTTCTCGCCCCACACCTGTCTCCCTCTTCTCCACCCCATTGAATGCCCTTGTGTTTGCTCTCCTGTGATGGATCCTGTCTTCTCATCAAGTTTTGTTCAAGTATATTGGTCTTGTTTTTGAGTTATGATTTGTCCCACGTTAAATAAAATGTAATTTTGTTGAGCGCTGTCTGCCCTTGGGTTCTGTTTTTATGTTTCATGACATATAATGTTGTTATAGATTATCTCATAGGATGAGCGCACACACCTGACCCCTAGACTTCTGGTTTGTGTTTGGCTAGTGTCTAATAATATAACTGTTTATATTTTAATTCATTAATGTTCATATTAATTCATTATTATTTTACTGTAAAATATTAAATAAATTATTTGTTGAATTCTGTTGTATGTTTATTAAATAACCAAATATTTGAATGTGTCCTGCAGTTCGGTAACATTTAAAGAAAGTGTACGGTACACTGACATCTAGCTGTTGAGATCTCATCAGTGTCTAAGGTCAGAATATCAGAGAGATAAGAAACGCTTCTCCTCGGTTTCTTTAGTTGTTGTAATAATCTACAGGCGCTCTATTGTTGGTGAATGTGTACCGGAAGTTCAGTCGGGGTCACAAAAGTGCGCATGCGCTGTAACGTGTTAAGATGAAACCGTCTGTATGCACTTAAATACTCATCTGTTTACTGACACTTGCATTTGGAACAGAGAAACAAAGCCTCTTCTTATGACAGTATTATGGATCATTACACACACACGCATGTAAATGTGAAGCACACAAGTCATGAATGATCTCACCGGTGGATGTGTTCCTCTTTTACAGAAGGTTGGATCTGCATAAGTGATCTCCTCTTCACCGCTCTGAACCGCTTCTGTAAACATGTTTAAATATATATAACAGTTTCTTTACTCATAATAACATATAAACACAGTATCTAAAGCAGATGTGATCGTTGTTCATGGGCCTGAGATATAATAAAGTTCCCTTTCTGTCGGTCTCTCGACGTTGTGTCGACAGAATGGGGTTTGACTTGAGAACCTACCTTCTCTGACTGACTTGAACAGGCCAATGAAAATTGGCGAATGAAATTTGCATGCCGGACTCCGCCCCCGGATATCCGGGTATAAAAGGGAGCCGGCGTGCCGCATTCATTCACCTTTTGTTCTTCGGAGCCTTCGCATCTCATGCTGACGACTTCGCAGAAGATATCTACGTGTTGCTGGTCTTACGACGTGGTGCAGCGGACTGTCCCTGTTCCTGTGACTTCCCCTGGGCGTCTCGGCAACTTCCAAGGCATCTCTCTAAAGAGCGAGCCCTTTTCAGGGCTTAGAGTTTTTTCCAGCGCGGCATGTCCCGCTGTGCTCGTGGGTGCGGCGCACTCATCGAGGAAGGGGACGGACACGATGTCTGCCTCGTGTGTTTGGGACTCCAGCACGCTGAGGCGGCATTTGTGGATACATCTTGCCCGCACTGCGGGCGGATGGTAATCCAGACGTTGCGGTCACGGGTGGCTGCGTTCTCACGAGAATCAGCCACCACCTCGAGTGCTTCCCGTTCTGCGGCAGCAGTGGCATCAGCCCTGTCGTCCGCTTCGGCGAGCACCGGGGGTGATCGGGGAATTACCGTGAGCCTCAATCCGTCAGCCATCGGCTCGCGGACCGTTCACGCCCCGCCTCGCTCGTCTGACCGTCCCGGAAAAGGCGGTACGCCGCCTTGTTCCTCCGTCACGTACTCGGACACGGGGCGTGACGACGACGATGAGATGTCGATCGCAGCATCGGAGGGCGACCTCTTGGCATCCGACCCCGACGAGTCCTTAGAGCTTCCCCCTCCGGGGGGTCGAGCTCAGGACGAAGCGGACGTTGAGATGTCAACCATGCTTTCCCGGGCCGCCGCGAGTATTGGGCTGCAGTGCACCGCACCGCCTCTTCCCCAACGCTCGCGGTTGGACACGTGGTATCTGGGGACCGGCCGTGACTCTAAGCCACGGTCGGCGCCGGTACCATTCTTCCCGGAGGTGCATGAGGAGCTCAGTCGGACCTGGAACGCCCCCTTCTCGGCGCGTGCACGTCAGACTAGCTCGGTCGCCCTGACTTCCCTCGATGACGGGGCAGCTAAGGGCTATGTCGACATCCCTCAGGTGGAACGTGCAGTCGCGGTGCACCTGTGCCCGCAGACAGCTGCCACCTGGAGAGATCGACCAAGGCTCCCTTCCAAGGCGTGTAAGTTTTCGGCATCGCTGGTGTCGAAGGCTTACAACGCTGCGGGTCAAGCTGCCTCGGCTCTTCACGCTATGGCTATCCTGCAGGTCCATCAGGCCAAGGCGTTGAAGGAGTTACACGAGGGAAAGTCCGACCCGGGGATTATGCAGGAACTCCGCACTGCCACTGACCTCGCGCTTCGGGCGACGAAGGTGACGGCGCGAGCCCTGGGTCGTACGATGTCCACATTAGTGGTCCAGGAGAGACACCTATGGTTGAACCTTGCGCAGATGCGGGACGCTGAGAAGGTTCGCTTTCTCGACGCCCCCATCGCGCAGGGTGGGCTGTTTGGTGACACGGTCGAGGACTTCTCCCAGCAGTTCTCGACTGTGAAGAAGCAGACGGAGGCGATAAAACATATCCTGCCCCGCCGCGACCCGGCCGCCTATCGTCCGTCGAGGTCCCGCGCGGCGTCTGCTCCCCAGCAGCCCCGCCCCTCGCCGACTCAGACTCCGGCTCCAGCGCCCCCTGCACAGGCGGCCTCCCGGAGAAGGACGTCGTCGAGGAGAGCACCATCCCGTCACCAACCTCCGCGGAAGCAGAAGCGTTCCTGACGGGGTGAACCCAGGGAGATCGAGGTCACCGGGCCCGACCCTGGCAACTACACCGCTAGAGGGTCGGACTGGGACGGTGCCTGCCCCGTCCCAGCAACACCAGCCAGGCCCTTTTCAGGGCCTGGCGCCCACATTCTCACAGAAAGAGTTTTCTCTCTCCCTGGATCTTTCTCACAGCCGCTCTCACCCTCCGCAGGACGGTGCTCGGCAACCCCACGTTGTGTTTCGGCGAGACACACGCTTGGGTATAACTCTCAGTGGCCACCAGCACCCTCAGTCAGACGGTGCGGTATGCCGCGATGTCGCCCGACAGGCACCTCGGCAGAGCCGCTCTCCTCCCCGGGGTCCCCCCCACGGCGAGGGAGCCGTACTGCCAGCCATCGAACCACCCCCCACGGGGGCAATGAATCAGATCATACCTTTGGTCCCCCTGTCTCGGTCCCTGGGAGCCTGGTTGGCTCTTCCCAGACCAGCACGGTGGCTAGAGAGAACGATCCGTCTCGGCTATGCGATTCAGTTCGCCAGGCGCCCGCCCAAGTTTCGGGGCGTCCTCTTCACATCAGTGGGAGTAGATGCTCCCGTGCTTCGGGCCGAGGTCGCTACCCTTCTGGCGAAGGGGGCGATCGAGCCCGTCCCTCTGGCCGAGATGTACTCCGGGTTTTACAGCCCGTATTTCATTGTCCCCAAGAAAAGTGGCGGGTTGCGCCCCATTTTGGACCTGCGTACCCTGAACAAGCACCTACACAAGCTGCCGTTCAGGATGCTAACGCAGAAGCGCATTCTGACGTCCGTCAGGCGTCAGGATTGGTTCATGGCGATCGACCTGAAGGACGCGTACTTCCATGTGTCCATCCTCCCTCGTCACCGGCCGTTCCTACGGTTCGCTTTCGAGGGACAGGCATATCAGTACCGCGTCCTCCCATTTGGTCTGTCCCTGTCTCCTCGAGTCTTTACGAAGGTCGTGGAGGCCGCCCTCACTCCCCTCAGGGAGCAGGGGGTGCGCATACTCAACTATCTCGACGACTGGCTCATCTTGGCGCACTCGCGAGATCTGTTGTGTACACACAGGGACCTGGTGCTCCGGCACCTAGACCATTTGGGGTTACAGGTCAACCGAGAGAAGAGCAAGCTCTCCCCTGTGCAGAGCATCCTTTTCCTCGGTATGGAACTCGACTCTGTCTCCATGGTGGCACGTCTTTCTTCCGAGCGTGCCCAGTCGGTGCTGACCTGCCTGAGGAGCTTCAGGCAGCAGCCAGCGGTCCCCCTGAAACATTTTCAGAGGCTCCTGGGACACATGGCGTCCTCGGCGGGGGTGGTCCCCCTCGGGTTGATGCACATGAGACCGCTACAGCACTGGCTACAGAGCAGAGTTCCTTGGAGTGCGTGGCACACCGGCAGCAGGCGCGTCCCGATCACGCCCTTCTGCCGGCGCACCCTAACCCCTTGGTCTTCAATGACCTTTTTGCGGACAGGGGTCCCTCTTGGGCAGGTTTCGAGGCGCGTCGTGGTGACAACCGACGCCTCCCTGCAGGGTTGGGGTGCGGTGTGCAACGGGCACGCAGTGTCGGGTCTCTGGACGGGCCCCCGCCTGCGCTGGCATATCAATCGCCTGGAGTTGTTGGCGGTGCTGCTTGCACTGAGGAGGTTCCGTCCCCTCGTGCAGGACAAGCACGTGCTGGTCCGGTCGGACAGCACGACTGCTGTGGCGTATATCAACCGACAGGGTGGTATTCGGTCACGGCAGCTATCGCAACTCGCCCGACGCCTCCTCCTGTGGAGCCAGCAGGTGACGAAGTCCCTGTTAGCCACTCACATCCCGGGCGACCTGAACCAGACAGCCGATGCGCTCTCTCGTCAGTCGACGCCCCGTGGAGAGTGGCGGCTCCATCCCCGCGCAGTCCAGCTCATTTGGGTGCAGTTCGGGCAGGCACAGGTGGACCTGTTCGCCTCCCTGGACACCACCCATTGCCCGCTTTGGTACTCCCTGACCGAGGCCCCCCTCGGCACGGATGCTTTGGCGCACAGCTGGCCGCGGGACAAGTGGAAGTACGCCTTCCCCCCAGTGAGCCTCATTGCACACGTCCTGTGCAAGGTCAGGGAAGAGGAGCATCAAGTGCTACTAGTTGCGCCTTACTGGCCCAACCGGACTTGGTTCTCGGAGCTAATGCTCCTGACGACAACTCCCCCCTGGCCGATTCCCCTGACGAAGGACCTTCTTTCGCAGGGGAAGGGCACGTTGTGGCATCCGAGACCAGACCTCTGGAACCTCCATGTCTGGCCCCTGGACGGGACGAGGAGATCCTGAGTGGTCTACCCCCAGCGGTGGTAGAGACCATTGTTCAGGCTAGGGCCCCGGCCACGAGGCGGTTATACGCGTTTAAGTGGCGCCTCTTCTCGTCCTGGTGTTCTTCTCGTGGAGAAGACCCACGGATATGCTCGATCGGGAGCGTGCTGTCCTTCCTGCAGGCGAGACTCGAGAACAATCTCTCCCCTTCCACGCTGAAAGTGTATGTAGCCGCAATTGCCGCTCATCACGAACCAGTTAGTGGGAAGTCTCTGGGACAGCACGACCTGGTCATTAGGTTCCTGAGGGGCGCGAGAAGGCTGAATCCGGCCCGTCCGCGCTCCGTTCCCTCTTGGGACCTCAATGTGGTCCTGGCGGGCCTCCAGAGGCCCCCCTTCGAGCCCCTCGGAGATGCCGCTCTTTCTCATCTCTCGATGAAGACGGCTCTCCTAGTGGCGCTCGCTTCCATCAAGAGGGTAGGGGACCTACAAGCATTTTCCGTGGCCACGGATTGCCTAGAGTTCGGGCCCGGTCAATCTCACGTTATCCTGAGACCCCGGCCTGGCTACGTGCCCAAAGTTCCCACCACTCCCTTCCGGGACCAGGTGGTGAACCTGCAGGCGCTCCCTTCTGGGGAGGAAGACCCAACCCCTTCCGTGTTGTGTCCAGTACGCGCGCTGCGCCTCTACTTGGGCCGCACGCAGAGCTTCAGGAGCTCTGACCAGCTCTTTGTCTGTTTTGGAGGTCAGCACAAGGGGAGGGCTGTCTCCAAACAGAGGTTGGCGCACTGGATCGTGGACGCCATCACTATGGCCTACCGATCGCAGGATCTCCCGTGCCCGCTTGCAGTGAGGGCACACTCCACCAGGGGTGTGGCCTCCTCGTGGGCACTGGCGCAGGGCGCCCCTCTGGCAGACATATGTAGAGCTGCGGGTTGGGCTACGCCCAGCACCTTCGCGAGGTTCTACAGCCTCCGCGTGGAACCGGTATCTGCCAGAGTCTTACGAGACACCGCCAGGTAAGTCCGGCAGCCGGTGGGCGTACGCCTGCGATAGCACTCCTCCATAGGTGAGACGTGGTGCTATCCAGCCTCCCCTCTTCCCCCCACATGGGCGAAGAGTAGGCATTCCATCCATCACTAAGCACTCCTCGGCGGCGGGCTCGGCGGAGCAGC
Source organism: Barbatula barbatula (assembly GCA_037178815.1). NCBI lineage: Eukaryota > Metazoa > Chordata > Actinopteri > Cypriniformes > Nemacheilidae > Barbatula > Barbatula barbatula. The sequence continues at coordinate 17,915,198 of CM074088.1, forward strand.
CCTGCCTCCCTTGGCCTGTTTCTGAGCTCTAGCAGTGACTCAAACAAGGCCTAGTGCTCCACACGTAGTAACCCCCCCACAGGGCGGTTCCGTCTGTTGTCTTCTCATGAATGGCTCTCAATCGATGGCCCATGACCTCTCCCAGGTGTACTTCACCTGCTCGCGACACCATCTCGTGTCTGCATGTCTCCCACGTGCTCTCCCCTGTCCGGTGAGACCGTGTGTGAATCTCCACTGAGCTCCTCCCTGCGGTAGGAAGTGGTCTCCGTAGCGCGTTCCCTCAGGGGGGAATGACGCTTCCCAGTGGCCTTACGGTGCCGGGCGGCTTCTCGCTGTTAAGAGAACTAGGCCGCCGTCCGTGACGGCCGGTGGAAGGGGCTCCCATCTTTTTTGAAAGCTCTGGACTCCTTCCCTTCCGCTGGAAGGTTGCAATTCATGCTAAGCGCTCACGTCTGACACGCCCAGGCCAGTCAGCGTCGCTTCGCGAGGAATTGTGACGCGGCACAGCGCTGTGGCGTTTTCCGAGGAACCCCATTCTGTCGACACAACGTCGAGAGACCGACAGAAAGGGAACGTCTCGGTTACGTATGTAACCTCCGTTCCCTGATGGAGGGAACGAGACGTTGTGTCCTTCATGCCACAACGCTGGCCGCCCGCTGCAGCAGTCGGGGCAAGATCCTCAGGCTCCTCAGCACAAAAGGTGAATGAATGCGGCACGCCGGCTCCCTTTTATACCCGGATATCCGGGGGCGGAGTCCGGCATGCAAATTTCATTCGCCAATTTTCATTGGCCTGTTCAAGTCAGTCAGAGAAGGTAGGTTCTCAAGTCAAACCCCATTCTGTCGACACAACGTCTCGTTCCCTCCATCAGGGAACGGAGGTTACATACGTAACCGAGACGTTTTCCCCCCCCTTTTTCCCATCATTTAATAATAATAATACTAATAAAAAAAATTATAAAAACTACTAATACAAACCTAATAAAGTCAAAGTGAAATAAAAAATGACAAACCTTTTTTTCATGAAATATTGCTTCATTTATAGTAGGATGGTTAATCAATGTGGGTCATTTTCTATTTAAAAATCATGAGCTCTCATAATCTTCAGTTAAAAGCTGAAAATGCACTTCTGTCCTGAAATGACCATCCATCTCAAATGATGTACGTTGGACCGCTTGGGCGGAGCATCCGTTAACTCCTCCCCTTCAGCCGTCAGTCTGCTGACTACTCAATTTCAAAGGCTGCGTCCGAAAGCTCTTAATAATCATCTTTTATCTTTAGCAAATCTTTGATTAACTGTCAAATAAACACGTATTTAATGCATCACATACTGTACATGAACAATGATTTCTCTCCTAGATGCCTCTGTGACACATCTGTAAACATCAAATCATCAGATGAAAGATTCAGAAAATGATATTTAAATGTGCTGCAATTTTATTAATAAGTTAATTGTAATTTAATAAGTTAAAGTAAATTAAATCATGTATTTCCATCATTTGGTGATCATTTCATTTTTACAGTGTATCCACAGAAGCAATGAGATCCATATATTAAACAGATCAACAGATTTGCTTTCATTATTGTTGGGTTTTCTATTCCAAACTGGATGAGCAACCTTGAAGCCTCATGGTAGTCAAGGGCCGGTCAGTAATCCATCCCTGACCACAGGTACAGTTCAGCAATTGCAAGTTCACATCACATTATGTGCATTATGTGCACAATACAATGTACAAATACAAATAATGTAGTGAATTGCATAAAACAGACACAAAAATGCCATCCAAACATCAATCTATACTTCTTTTACAGAACATCTGAAAGTTCAATTCAGTAAAAAACACTAATAATCACATGTGACTGACCTGCAGACGTGTGACAGACGTGAGTGATGTCCAGATGTTGTGTGAGGTTTGTGTTGGGATGGCTCAGCACACATCTGTATGTGTTTGTATCCTGATATTCCACCTCCAGAGGAAGAGAGAGTCTGATGTTGAGATCAGACACACTGATGCTGGACAATAAACTCTTTCCTTTGTACCAGGAGAGACTCACATCATGTGACACATTCAGCACTGAACACAACACACAACATGATGATGAAGATGATGAAGATGATGAAGAACATTGAGAAGAGTTTCTGGAGATCACAGGAACAGGAAGACAAGCTGAAACACATTTGAGAATCAAATTAATATAGTTGTAATAAAAATATTTGATATATGATAATACTATAGGGATATTTGAAAGAATGATTATAATATTTCTCAGCTCACCATAGACGGTCAGATTGAAGTGTTTGTTTTGAACAGTATTTCCAATGATCTGAACTTGATAAAGTCCAGTGTGTTCAGTTGTGATGTTTGTGATGATGAGAGATCCAGTCTGATCATCTATCTGTAAATGATTCTTCAATCTCTCATTGATAAATGATGTTATATTGGCTTCTCTGTTGATTTCAGCTATAATCTCATCTGGACTCTGAACACCAAACATCCACTCGATCACATCATGTGTGTGTATGTGAGTATCAGTATATAAGGTGACAGTGTCTCCCTCCATCACTGACACTGACTTCACTTCATCACCAAACACACCTCAACAACACAAACAAGAAACACTTTTTACCAGTCTGTAAGTGTTTTATGAGAATAATGTCTGCAAAAATGTACTGTGTATATTATTGCATTTACTATAGTAAATGTGTAGCTAACTTTAGACTGTACTATTTTCTTAAATAGTAGGCCTACTATGCTAATCAACAAACTATAGTAAATACTGCAGTATAAAGTACTTCACTATTTTTATGTCATCTTGCAATCAAACAAAGAATAATGTTATTATTGTTATCTATAACGTCTCTTCATATTTTATGTGCAAATGACATCAAAATGTGTGACATTAGCTTTATAGTCAGTTCACAAATCATTTTGCTGACAGATTGAATGATTCCATAACTACTTCAATAGGATGTGTATTCATTTAATATTGTTTATAAATATTTAAGTTTGCTTTTATCCGCAGATGGTTTGGTAAGCAGCTAAAATACAGGCTGTTGATAAATATTAAATGGAATCGCATCCGCAAGAAAATATATTTCTGTAAAGCTGAGAAACCAATGCAAAAGCTCAGCCATTGAAGAATATTTATTCTAAAAAACAACAACGACAGATTTTCATTGGCAATGATGCTTAATGATGTTTCTAGGTTTACCTGACAATAGCTCATTTTCACAAGGTGCACAAACTAAATGTCAAATGTCAAAATATCACTTACCGTCCAAATGCCACAAACACAACTGAACAAGAGCAAGAACACGGAGCATATTCTCCAGAGGTGTGTGAAGAACAATACGCTTCATTTGTGTCAATGTGACAGAAACTGATTTCCTTCCGACACACATACACATGTGTGAACGCGCACACGCTTCTGATCTCTGCGTCTAACAGAAGGGAAACTTTAACACACTTTAAACTTTCTTTATTATAGTTTGATGAGTTCTGACACTTATAGATTAATAGGATTATATCAGAGATTTAACATGAATGTGTTTAGCACGTCATCTAGGTGGTCAAGAGAAATGATAAAGTAGCTTCACATATGGAGGATCTGAGCAGATCTGAGGAGGAAGATGAGCTGAATCTCTTCATCTCTGACGGCTCTGTGAGCTTCTTTCACCAGATGACGGTTTGATATATTTCATGAGTAAAGTTTAAAGAACATGTCAGTAAAGTGACAAATGTACTTCTCTCCTGTTGAAGTGAAGCGCAGAATGATGTCATCACATCGGTACATGAAGGTTTTCAATGTTCACATCTTATAAATCTTGTTTGTTATCCTGAGACAAACACATATGAACCATACAATGTAATGTTGACTAACACCTGATGAATTTAAGGTTAGAATTTATCTGAATGTAGTGTAAGCCGTATGGATGAGAGTTTAGTTTGACCTTTGACACTTCAGTGTCTGATTGAAACTGATGTTGATGAGTTTTGAGTATATATATATATTATATGTATATATTATAGGGCATCTGGAGAGATGATGAGTGGAAACTTTTCACCAGAAAACTGCAAACGCAAACAAACCACACGGACATAATACAGATGCGCTCTTAGGAACAAACGTGTCCAGTGAACAGATGAGACCACACGTGTGATGAGGAGACCACAGCAGTTTCACTTTGACTCACTCATCTGTGTCTCATTTATCCTACACGATAAAAACCACACGCATGTTTCTTCTGCTCAAATGTGACTTGTACCACAATGAGGTTGATTTACTCATTTTACATGACAACCATCAAAACAACCAAAGCATGTGCTGGGTGAGCTCCAGGAGAACACAAGTTGGGCACAAATGTGTGTGTGTGTTGTTTCCATTAAAAACCACCATCAGCTCATCTGCTCATGTAAACCTTCACCTCCATCTGTGGTCGGAGCTGCTGTTGAGTTGATCTTCCACAACATCACTTTACCACAGAACCACATTCAACATATAAACTTAATGATTTTAAGTGACCAGATCTGAAAAACACAATCGCAAGATGAACAAACTCATTTAAACAAAATCAGGTCAATAAATAAAAGTTTGGCCTTCATCTCGTGTGTGTAAAGTCACCTGCAGTTTCCTCTGTCGAACACTAGAGGTCTCTATCACACACAGTTCTGATTTATTTATCATCCTCGAGCTGTTTTCTTTTGTTAATACATGTACATATCACATATAATATATTTTTAAACTATCTTTATTCATTTATGTATTTTTAATTTAATTGTTCTAATCTTTATTAATTGATTTGTCAGATTCAGATTTAAAGTGAGCGTCACTAAAGCCCTACACACTAGTGAGCACGTGACGTCAACACTCAAGGGTGCAGCGCATTTCCGTTAAACAGCTGCTTATCGCCGGTAAGATTATTATAATAGTTTTACAAACAACTTATTAGATATGTAAATGCATTAAAGCGTCTATATGGGTATTTCGTGTGGCACTTGATAAAAACAAACAAAAATAAAAAAGTGTCTAATGAGTCACCACACAGGATCACGTGATCATCTTAAACGACTTGCCTAGTGACCAGAAACATATAACCTTTGTTTTATTTGATATTTTTGTTTGGTTATATAGATATTTAATGTTCCTATACATTAGCAAAGACATTTTCTTTACCACAACAAGCCATTTACACTTTGAGAGCGAGAGAGATCTGTGTTCGATTGCTCTTCCTGCTGTGATCGATCTGTGTTCTGCTATTTGATCTTTACAGAGATTGTTTCTTATGTAATGTTTAACATTATTTCACGATCATCACTAAATACGCAGATAGAATGTGAAGATTTAATTGTATTTGTATGTACCAATTACGTATATATTAATAATCTATTATTCATAACTCATTCACTTTATTTCATTCATTCATTCTGAATCAAATGTGTTATGTTGTTTCTTAACTATACATACAAATGTTTACCAAACAACGTGAGGTTTGCGTTTCATCGCGTTACGGAATGAACGGGGGGTCGCGCGCAGATGTGGGGGGTGTCGAGCGCGCGCGCGTTCACGGCGGCATCATCTCGCGCAGCATCTTTCTCCCACCGACATCCCTTCATTTCACTTCATCTGGACTTCTACAGAAAAACAAGCGTTTCATATAATATCGCGCTGGTCTCGTGCAGCACTGCGAGGATACTCCTGCCGCGCGCGTGACGCGTTTCCATGGAAAATGGCGAGATGGGCTCAAGCGTGGATGATGCTGATGCTGATGGTGGTGTTCAGCGGATCGTGGACCGCAGTGGACGCGCTCACATTTCCACAGCATTACACGTAAGAAACACCAGCATCTTAACATCATCAGCATCCCAGCAGCATCAGCACCGCACCAGCATCACACCAGCATCAGCATCACACATGATCACACACGTCTCTGTGTATCTCTGTGGTTTCACTTGAGTTCAGGTATTTCTGTCATCACTCGCAGGTTCTCTTCGGGTTGGTGTTTCATTGTCTTCACAGAAAATAGTTTGATCAAAGTGTGTGACACGTGCTCATTTAGTGTTATGGGTAAATTGTGTGTGTGTGCGTGTTTTCTAGAAGACAGACAGCAGTGATGTGAGATTTACTGGCCGGTTCAATAATCTCACAACATCAGAGAGTGATTACTGTCACAGCTGTCTTTCTTTCCGTCAATCCATCGTTCTGTCTGTCTGTTTGAAATATTTCACTAGTTTTATTGGCTTGATATAATTAGACTGCATATTTTGAAAGCATAGTGACATGTAATACACAGGGCTGGAAATGAGAGGGACGGAGTCCAGGAAGTGAATTTCAGAGGATTTACATCTGTTATCTATAAAGTAGCTTTCAGACATTATGTGCATTTACATAAAGGGTAATTTTCTGTTTCTGTGGGTTAAAAATAAAAATACATATTGCCAACTAGAGTCCTCCTAGTAAATTTAAGTTAACATACACATTTAGACACCAATACATGCAGTAAATAAAACACAAATACATGGTAAACATACTGTAATTTTACAGTTACTGTTTTACTGTTTTATTTTATTTTATTTTACAGTTTTTCACGTATAAAATGTTAAACAGGATGGGTGTAAGACATGGATTACATGAACTTACAGTTATTTTATGTAAAGATTGTTCATGTTTTATTTAAATACGGTAAAAAAACATTACACGAATTATTAAAACCTAATTTACAGTTATCTTATTTAATGTTTTTAATGTGTTTTTTTTAAACTGTCCAAATATATGTAATTTTACATGACAAAACTTTTACGCTATTTTACTAGCAACCCAGTAGATCAAATCTAAGTGAGAAGTTAAACAATTGTGTTTATTTTCAGTCTTCTTCAGGGTGTTCAGTCTTCTTAAATCTCACTGTGAAAGTGAATATGGGTCACGGCAGCCCCTCATTCCGCATTCTCTCTCTCTCTCTCTCTCTCTCTCTCTCTCTCTCTCTCTCTCTCTCTCTCTCTCTCTCTCTCTCTCTCTCTCTCTCTCTCTCTCTCTCTCTCTCTCTCTCTCTCTCTCTCTCTCTCTCTCTCTCTCTCTCTCTCTCTCTCTCTCTCTCTCTCTCTCTCTCTCTCTCTCTCTCTCTCTGTCTCTCTGTCTCTCTGTCTCTCTGTCTCTCTCTCTCTCTCTCTCTCTCTCTCTCTCTCTCTCTCTCTCTCTCTCTCTCTCTCTCTCTCTCTCTCTCTCTCTCTCTCTCTCTCTCTGGGGAGTGTGTAGTGTCAGGTAATATACAGCAGGGAGGATCTCATCATGTGTGTGTGTTTCTGGGCATGCTCAGATCAGATGCTTCACATCTCCTATATCTCTCTTTGAGACACACACACACACACACTGATACACTTTCACCTCTGCATATTGCACAACACATGCTGCTAAACACGCTAAGTCACAGCATGTGTGTGTGTACAGCGAAAACATGAGTGTGATGAAAAACGTGTGTGTTTTCAATCACACAACACTCATCAGATGTCATCCAAACACACAACTCAACTCAACAACGACACTTTAGACGGTGGAAATGACCTCATACTGTAAAGATATTTTAACAGCGAAAGTGATAACTTTATATCAGTTCACCTAGTAACCACATGTCAAGATCCTGGAAAGCACACGGCGGTGAGTTCAACACAATGTTTTCAACACAACATCCAGACAAGGTTATTTTTGTGTCTCAAACAGATCTGGTGTCTGATGTTATGTGAAAACAGGAATATTGATTGTGTTTCAGGTTTTGTTTATGAAATCTTCGGGCGTGTTGTGATGTGTCTAATGATGTGTTGTGTGTTTTTGTGAATGGTTTAATTGAGTTTGTCAATGACCTGCACTTATGTAATAAAACATCACTGCGGTTGAGCTGTACTCATATTGGGATGTTGTTGTCGTGGTAACAGATGATATTTATGATCAGACTGCAGGGTTGGGATGTTACTGCACACACAGTTCTCTCTAACCAAACCGCCTGCTTCTGTGTTAAATAAATCACATCTGATGTTTTAATCAGACACTGTGTGTGTGTGTGTGTGTGTGAAACATCTGTTTCTGTGCATTCATTATATTGATTTGTTTAGACAGCATTCAGTATATCATGTTCATATAAGAAATATTCAATAACACAGTGGTGTGACGTGTGCTATGTGTGTTGCACAACTGTTGAGTGTGTGGCGTGGTATAACAGTTGTTGTGTGTGTGTTGTGTGTGTGAAGTGTGTTAATTTGTGTGTATTGGGAAACAACTGTGTTTTTATTGTTGTATAACATTTGTGTTGTGTGTGTGAAGTTTAATGTTTGTGTTGTGTGTTTAATAACAGTTGTGTGGTGTTGTGTATTGTGTTTAACATCGGTGTTGTGTGTGAAGTGTAATGTTTGTGTGTTGTATAACAGTGGTGTTGTGTATTGGTTGTGTTGTGTAACAGCTGCGTTTGGTATGTTGTTTGAAGTGATTTACAGTTGTGTAGTGTAACGGTTGTGTTGTGTCACGTATGTGTTGTGTTGTGTAGGATGATACACTGGGCCCGGCGCATTGAACAGGAGATTGACCGAGTCCTGCAGCACGTCAGCGGCGCTCAACAGCTCAAGGGGGTAAGACACCGTGTGTGTGTGTGTGTGTGTGTGTGTGTGTGTGTGTGCTCATTATTGTGTGCTCTGGATCACACTGATGTCATCAGTCGAACAAACCTGATCGTGTGTGTCTGTAGAGAGAGAGAGAGAGACAGGCAGATGAACAGATGGTTAGTAAAGTCATTCATTTACCCAGAATGCCACAGTGCAGTAAACCAGTGCACTCTCAAAAAGGATGTGTTCATTATTAATGCATTGTGCTGTTTTACACAGAATGTGTTCTTTTGTCTTTATTTGTGTTAAATAATGAAAAAGGGACCACACAAAGTGAGTTAAAAGTAAAACAAAAAGTTTTTGCACATGTTGTGTTGTTTTTAATAACTGAACCGAGAATCAGATAAATTGCTACACACTTCTGTTGTCACAACATCAGATGAGAGAGAGAAACATAAGTACACACCTCTGACCCTGAGGCTTGACCTCTGACCTCATCCTCCATCACAGAGCGTTTAGAGAAGGGTTGAGTTTCATTCTGTGTGTGTGTGCGTGTGTATTGATCTGTGTTGTAGACGTCTGGTGTTGTTGTTCAGTCAGACTGGTTAATGGAGCTTGTCTTCAGTCAGATGTTGAGTTTAACTGTAACGTGTCACTGCTGACAGGAAGTTACACACACATCTCACTGAAGGCCATTAATACACACACACACACACACACACACACACACACACACACACACACACACACACACACATAGCTGTGGGTCTCTCACTGATTCCTGCAGCTGTCTAACATTCTTCTGATGATCTGTAATGAACTTAATCGTTGAATTGATATGAATCTGTTAATTTTAGAGTTAAAGACATTGTGATTTTGGGTTGTTTAGTTGTGTGTGTGTGTGTGTGTGTGTGTGTGTGTGTTGTTTCAGATCTACAATGAGAAGAGAAGACAGTTCAGTCTGGTGAGAAATAATCCACAAGACATCGTCGAAAAAGTGGCGGCGGACATCGAGAGACTGCTGGCCAAAAAACGCAAAGCACTAGAGGTGAACATACACACACACACAACTGAAGACACACACCTGAATACACACACACATGTTACTGAAGACACACACAACTGAAGATACACACACAAACACACACACATATACATACACCTGAATACACACACACACATGCAACTGAAGACACACACCTGAATACACACACACACAACTCAAGACACACACCTGAATACACACACACACATGCAACTGAAGACACACACCTGAATACACACACACACAACTCAAGACACACACCTGGATACACACACAACTGAAGACACACACCTGAATACACACACACACAACTCAAGACACACACCTGAATACACACACACACATGCAACTGAAGACACACACCTGAATACACACACACACAACTCAAGACACACACCTGGATACACACACAACTGAAGACACACACCCGAATACACACACACACAACTGAAGACACACACCTGAATACACACACACACAACTCAAGACACACACCTGGATACACACACAACTGAAGACACACACCCGAATACACACACACACAACTGAAGACACACACCTGAATACACACACACATGTAACTGAAGACACACGCACACAACTGAAGACACATACCAGAATACACACACACAACTGAAGATACACACACAAACACACACACATATACATACACCTGAATACACACACACACATGCAACTGAAGACACACACCTGAATACACACACATGTAACTGAAGATACACACACAAACACACACACATATACATACACCTGAATACACACACATGCAACTGAAGATACACACACAAACACACACACATATACATACACCTGAATACACACACACAACTGAAGATACACACACAAACACACACACATATACATACACCTGAATACACACACATGCAACTGAAGACACACACCTGAATACACACACACATATAACTGAAGACACACACCTGAATACACACACACACACTGAAGATACACACACAAACACACACACATATACATACACCTGAATACACACACACACATGCAACTGAAGACACACACCTGAATACACACACACAACTGAAGATACACACACAAACACACACACATATACATACACCTGAATACACACACACACATGCAACTGAAGACACACACCTGAATACACACACACAACTGAAGATACACACACAAACACACACACATATACATACACCTGAATACACACACACACACATGCAACTGAAGACACACACCTGAATACACACACACACAACTGAAGACACACACCTGAATACACACACACAACTGAAGATACACACACAAACACACACACATATACATACACCTGAATACACACACACACATGCAACTGAAGACACACACCTGAATACACACACACATGTAACTGAAGACACACACCTGAATACACACACACATGTAACTGAAGACACACACAAACACACAACTGAATACACACACACATGTAACTGAAGACACACACACACACACAACTGAAGACACACACCTGAATACACACACACATGTAACTGAAGACACACACACACACAACTGAAGACACACACCTGAATACACACACACATGTAACTGAAGACACACACCTGAATACACACACACATGTAACTGAATACGCACACCTGAATACACACACACAACTGAAGATACACACACAAACACACACACATATACATACACCTGAATACACACAGGCGCACACACACACAACTGAACACACACACACACACGACACACACATATACACACACATTATATGTGTCTAATGTTGGTGTGTGATTTAGAAACTGGTGAGTGAAGCGGAGCGTCTTCAGAAAGATCATCAGTGGCAGGATGGAATCAAGGTCAGATCACTTCACAATACACACAACATTACACAACACTGACCAAACCAGTGAAACATCTGCATCTACTGAAGCTGTGTGTGTTTATTTCAGGAGGAGAATATTGAATATTATAACTCTAAAGCAGATATGGATTATGTAAGTAAATGACGTAATATTCATGACACTACGCTGTTTACTGAAGGGTCCTAACAATTCATATGAAACTTAACAACATTAATACATTCATGGAAAAGTGAAAAGTCTAATAATTGTGTTGTTTCTAAACAACTAGTCTTAGTAAGAGTTTTCATGAACATTCAATTCAGCCATTCTTCATTTTCCACTGCATACTATTTCCTTTCCGTGTCACACGTGATTGAGTTTGAATCCATCTGTTTATACTCCTGACACCAAGAAACATGATGTACAGAATCAAGCTGATGTGCATGTGTGTGATTTCATCAGGACGGTGAGGACATCGACACGCAGTCATTGAAACTGGACTTTGTGTACGACCCCAACTTTAAAAACCATGTGAATTACTCCCACACGGCCGTACAGATCCCCACAGACATCTACAAAGGAGGTGAGGAGCCCGAGGACTGACACAGTATATAAGTATAATATTAAAGTGAGATCTCATGACATGATCCGTCTCTCAGCTCCGGTGATCCTGAATGAACTCAGCTGGACTCAAGCGTTAGAGAGAGTTTTCATGGAGAACAGCAGAGATGATCCATCACTGCTCTGGCAGGCGTTCGGGAGCGCCACCGGGGTCACCAGATACTATCCAGGTAAAGCTGCGTCAGTAAACCTCATCAGATATAAGGATATATGTTATACAGACTCTTATGTGATGTTTTCTGTTTAGCGGCTCCCTGGAGAGCTCCGGATAAGATCGACCTTTACGATGTCCGACGGAGACCCTGGTAAAAATACTCACCCATAATTCACCCTTCACTAAACTTGTCAACACTGCGATTTATTTATTTATTTTGAACACTATTTATAAGAGTGGAATAGGAATAAAGAGCAAAACAAAACGTGTTGTAGTTTATGTGTTTATAAAATACTAAATAAATATTTTTAGTTTGTGATAATTCGATATCATTATTGCATGCTTAAATGTTTAGTTTAGATTAATGATGCTGCCCTATCACACAAGCAGTGTCAAATATGATTAAATATCAACCGGAATAGATGAAATATCCCTTTATGTTATCTGTGCGAACAATTGTTGGGCTGTGGTTGGTCAGTTATCGATGCAGGGCGGGACTAGGAGCCAAATCGACCAATAATGCGGAGACAACGGACATTTATCACTCAATAGAATTGTTTTAATATTGCTTACAGTCTTTATTTATCCGCATTATAAGACAGTGTAGCGCAAATCTTGACTCTTATGAAAGGGTTCTTCTAGTGAATCGTTTGAAAAGACTCGCGAACGGTTTAACGGGGAGTTGCCGAATCGAATCGTCAGATGAATCATTCATTGAACGAACTTAATGAATCACTTCGAACATAAGTTTCTGTCGGTCATATTTATTTTCAGCGATGTAACTGATCGTTTGTACCGGTAGGAGTTCCATTTTGTTTTTTAGAAGATATTTCTACATTTAAAATATTGCAGCGTTTATTGTAGTTAATCAATAGTTAAAATCCATGTACCCTCATAATCTTTCAATAAAATCTGAAAAAGCACTTCCTCTTTGTAATGACTTTCCATCTCAAATGACGTAAGTTAGACGGCTTGGGCGGAGCATCTGTTAACTCCTCCCCTTCTACTGTCTGTCTTGCCAGTTCCATCTCAAAACGTAACGGTTGTTCTCATTCATCCAATCAAATGGCAGAGAAAGACGAATGCCACGCCCACTGTTTTTCTCATGAAATGTGTGGCACTGAGGAAGAACGTTATGCACGTTTCACTGGTTTCTATGGCCTCCGATGAAGCATTAAATATATATTTTCTGAGGAGGTGTGAGCCCTGCGTATAACCGCGTGCAGATTTTTCCTTTTGATTGGGAAATGTGACAAAACACGCAAGTAAAAACGATCACACCTTCTGTTTCACAGGGACTTTAACAATATTGACAGACTTATTATGGGACATTGATACTAAAGTCTGTGTGTCTGTTTTCTTTAGGTACATTCAAGGAGCTTCATCACCTAAAGACATGGTGATACTGGTGGACGTGTGAGTGTCTGTGTGTGTTGTGTGTGTTTATGGTCATCATAAGTGTGTATTAAGTGTGTGTGTGTGTGTTGTGTGTGTTTATGGTCATCATTAGTGTGTATTAAGTGTGTGTTGTGTTTGTGTAGTGTGTGTTTATGGTCATCATAAGTGTGTATTAAGTGTGTGTGTGTGTGTTGTGTAGTGTGTGTTTATGGTCATCATTTTTGTGTATTAAGTGTGTGTGTGTTTGTGTACAGGAGCGGCAGTGTTAGCGGTCTCACGCTGAAACTCATCAAAGCGTCCGTCACTGAAATGCTGGACACGCTCTCAGATGACGATTACGTCAACGTCGCCAGGGTAGAAAACCTCATACATGATGTCATGTGCTAAGAATGACACGAATCTTTGACCTTATAACATAGTTTACGAGCTGTTCACACCAGTACATGACGTCTGAATGTGTTCATCTCTTGTAGTTTAATGAGAAAGCGGAGGCGGTGGTTCCCTGCTTCAAGCATCTGGTTCAGGCAAACGTGCGGAACAAGAAGATCTTTAAAGAGGCCGTTCAGCAGATGCAAGCCAAAGGAACCACGGATTATAAATCTGGATTTCACTTCGCTTTCAATCAGCTGCTCAATGTGAGTCTCATTCCTTCCCACAATTCCACTTCATGTCTTGATTTAGATGTGATTATATAACTCTTTCTACACTGAAAGTGAAAGAACAATCACAGCTGACCAGAATGTATTTCAGTTTGAACCTAACAGGAAGTTTCTATGATATGTCTTTACATGTGATCTGTTTTTATACCAACTAGAAAGAAATCTTTTGTTGTTTGTTCTCTTTTACAGCAGACAAACGTTCCCCGAGCCAACTGTAATAAAATCATCATGTTATTCACAGACGGAGGAGAGGACCGAGCTCAGGACATCTTTGAGCATTACAACTATCCCAATAAAACGGTCTGATCGACACCTCCTCTCACAAATGCCTTCATTAAGCTTACACATAAAATATATTAAATATAAATAGAGTGAACATTATATAACATTTATTTATTTATTTATTTTAATCAATATTTAAAATGAACTTTTATTTTTACATTTTAGTTTTCCATGTTTGTGTTAATGAAATTACATAAATCATTCAATATTTATCACTATTATACTTTATTTCTAATAAAATAAAAAAATTTCGGTGACACTTGACATTAACATACCTTTTATGAAGCATTTATAAATGTGTTCATTAATGTTTAAATAGTCATTTACAAATGCATTATAAAGCAGTTATTACTACATGAATAAAAGGAGGATTGTTATGAAATACCTGTCAAATAGTGATCAGGTGTAAGAAAAACAACACAACACCCTTCAGTGTTCAGTCTGACAGACTATATTACAAATAACATCAAGATAATAATCAATCTGATATACAGTTCAATAAATGATGAATAAATACATGTTTTTCTGCTCTAGAATAAAATCCAAAAATGACACACAGGACCTTTTATGTAAGTTAATTCCTATAACGCAACTGATATAAACTAAATAACGAAATAAAAAGACACAATGCTGTTATAACTGCTTTATAATGCATTTGTAAACGACTTATTAATCATTAATGAACACGTTTATAAATGCGTTATAAAGGGTACCTTAGTGTAAAGTGTTACCATTCTTTCTTAATTTGTAATCATATAAATATTATGTTTATTAATAATATCAGTAATTAATTAATGACTAAATATGAATGTATTGTTCTGGAGTTTATATAACATTAATTTTATTTACTTTTAATTTGAGTGAGATTCAATTCTCATTATTTCTAACGTTGTTCTCTGTTCTCTGGTCTGTGTTCATCCGGAGCTCCGTGTTCTTCATAATTACCCCTTCTCCTCCTCACGCCCGTCTCATTGTCAGGGTTAATGATGGGCTGTCGCGTGTTCTCCGCAGGTCCGTGTGTTCACGTTCTCGGTGGGGCAGCACAATTACGATGTCACGCCGCTGCAGTGGATCGCATGCGCTAATAAGGGTGAGAGAGAGACAGATGCTCATTTGCAGTACATGGATCCTGGGATCATGGCTGGGATTTTTCCCATCTGCCCGTGCTGCGATGATGATGATGATGATGATGATGTGGAGTTACAGTGACACAGGTTTAAATAATACAGTAATTATACATGACTCTCTCTCCGTCTCGGCAGGATACTATTTTGAGATCCGCTCCATCTGTGCTATACGGATTAACACCCAGGTGAGTTACCCCATACACACCATTGTGTGTTGATCGCATGTATGTGCTCACATAATGATATAAACTAGCTGAACAGGTTTGAAATGTCTGAACCGATTTGTGGAAATGAGTCAATGAATCGATTTAATTCTATTTTTTTAGTTTAATTCTATGCATTGTTAAAGAAAACTAAATTGAATATTTTTCTTAATTTACGGTTGAATCTGCATATTTTAAATGACAGCTTAAATGATGACCAAAATGCAGAAGAAAACACAATATGACGCTGTGTGTGTGTGTAATAGGAATATCTGGACGTGCTGGGTCGCCCTATGGTTCTGGCAGGCCCGGGTGCCAAACAGGTGCAGTGGACCAACGTCTATCAGGACGCACTGGTGAGTGTCGCCTCCACCCGCCCCAGATCTGTGAACATATGTGTGTGACATCACACCCCAGAAACACACACTCGAGATCAACAGACACACATATCAATGTTCAGTCCATCTGAAGTGAGATCACGTGTGTTGTGTTGACAGGGTCTGGGTTTGGTGGTGACCGGCACGATGCCCGTCTTTAATCTCACTATGGATGGAAACTCACAGGTGAGCGATGATTTAGCAGTGATGCTCGCTCATTTCCTCTCAATCGTGTCTCATTTGTGTGTTTGTGTTTGTGTAGAATCAGCTGATCTTAGGTGTGATGGGAGTGGACGTTCATCTGGATGAGCTGAAGAGACTGACGCCGCAGTACAGGGTAACACCGAATTCTTTCATCAGGGCTCTCTGGGGTTAAAGTCCCCCTGAACTGGATTTTGTGATCGTTTTTACTTCCATATTTCCGAGTGAAATGGAATTTCGAATGAGAAAAAATGGTGGGCGTGGCGTTCGTCTTTCTCTGAGATTTGATTGGATGTATAAAATCACTGCGTTTTGAGATGGAACTGACAAGACATACAGTTGATTGGGGAGGAGTTAACGGATGCCCCGCCCAAGCCATCATTTAAGATGAATAGTCAATACAGGACGGAAGAGCATTTACACATATTTTTCAAGATGATGGGGACACACACATTTTTAAAAGAGAATAACCCACATTGATCAACTATTTACAATAAACGCTGCAATATTTCATGAAAAATAGGAACTGTCATTTTTATTTCACTGGGACTTTATCATACACACTGCGGGAAGCTATAGAAATACAATAGAACAGACTATGTATTTGACTATGTATACATTTGCAATATTGTGTGTGTGTCTTATTTGTTGTCTTTTACATGTTTTCATGTATGATGTGAGTATACTGGAGTAAATATGATGTGTCTGTGTTTTAGCTGGGAGCTAACAGTTACATCTTCGCCATCGACCCGAACGGATACGTGCTGCTCCATCCAAACCTACAGCCACAGGTGAACCGTGTTTCTCTCATCTCACACCACATCATACGGTATCATCACATTCACACGTCAGGTTTGTGTTTTAGTGTGTGTGAGGACAATGAAGCACACAGCCCGGATGCAAATCTGCCGTCATTTTTGCTTTAAAGCTTGTGAGCTAAAGCAGTTCTGTAATCCTCATGTTTTCATTTGTTTGTTTCGATTTGATGGGAAGATGTGCTTCATTTAATACCAAATAGACTTGTTTCTTATAGTTAGTTGTGTTTGGGAGGAAGTTGATGATCACTGGTGTTCGTGATGGATGTTCTCATCACAGGAGGAGGATTTACCGGAGCCGGTGACGCTGGACTTCCTGGATGCTGAAGTAGAGGACAACAGCAAGCAAGAGGTGGGTAGAAGACCTTAAGATGTCCCCATCAAAAGTGATTTTAAATCCATAGAAAGCACATCACATGTATGTCAAATGTCTCTTTTGTATTGTTTATGGAGAGTAAAATGACTAAATTGGATAACACAATATGTATATATAACATGCTTATTCTGACTTGTACATATTAACTATATGAAAGAATACAGGAGCATATTACATTTTATTGTGCTTTAAATGAGTAAAACATTCTTATTGACAGATGAGCAAAACCCAGGATAGTGGCAAATGTTAAAAAAGGGTCAAATGTATAATTTGTGGTAAATGTAATTAGTCTTTTAATATGCCGTGGATTGATATTTGTTGTAATGACACGTTCTCTCTTCTTTCTGTTTGTTGATCATTTATTATAAATCCTGGTCTCAGCGCGAGCAGCACTTTATTTATCACGAGCAGAAGATGAGAGATTTCATCATGAATCATTCATCTGTTCCAGCAGACGACACACTAACATCTCAACACTTCTCACCTTTCAGATTCGCCGGCAGATGATTGATGCACGATCAGGAAACATGACCGTCAGAACACTCACTAAATCTGTGAACGAGGTGTGTGTGTGTGTGGGTTAATGTGTCATATTAAAGTGGGACATGTGTGACATCTGGTACTTTCTATAAATGGCTCAAAATAATGAAATGACTTGTGATCCACATATATGTGTGTTAAGTCCCTAAAGTAAAGTGATTGTCATTGATATTTATAGTATTGTCCCATCTTGGTTTTTAATCACGGCATGTTTTGCACACCAGTGTATTGTGTAAGTTCAGTGTGTGTGTGTTTGTCTTACAGCGCTACATTGATGATGTCGTCCGCGTGTACACCTGGACACCCATCAATGACACAGATTACAGGTATGACATCATCTGAAGGAACAGGCCTTAACCTTTCACATACACAACTCTGTAAGATTCTGTGTTCTGTCGCCCCCTGCAGTCTGGGACTGGTACTGCCTCCGTACAGCGAATACTACATACAGGCTGATCTCAGTGATGTCATGCTACAGCTACAGTGTAAGAATACACACAAACCTCTAATGATGATGATGTTGTTGTGTGTCAGATCTACATTTAGTTTTCTTTTTGACAGATTTACAATCACTGCTGCCCAACTCTTTCGAGTCTGCAGGTCACGTGTTTCTAGCGCCCAGGTACACACACACACACACACACACATGGATGTTGTTTTTAGAGCGTTTATGTGTTTGTGTATGGGAATAAACACAGAGCTGTTGTGTGTCTGTAGAGAATACTGTAAGCGTCTGCAGATTGCGGAGAATAACACACAGTTTCTGGCCGATTTCTTATCTCTCATGGTGGAGATCACACCTGAATCTGAAGACTGTGAGTAACTATACTTCACTTCTGAATATCTGAATATGACACATCCTCGAGATGTTTCCAAGACAACGTTGTTGTTGGCGCAGGTGATCAAGGTCTGATTCACAATCTGATTCTGGATTCTGGGATCCTCTGGCAGCTGGCCACACGCGTCTGGCAGAACAAAGATCTCAACACGTAAGATCACACACAGCAGGACGATGTTTCCTTCATTTATTTAAAGTCCCTGCGAACCCGATGTTGCGATCGTTTTTACTTCCGTAATTTGACGAATTTCAGAGTAAAATGGAATCTCAAATGAGAACAATAGTCGGCGTGGCTTTTTTTATTCAGTGTGATTTGATTGGATGTATAAACACAGCCGTGGCATTTAGAAACGGAACTGGCAGCAGACTGACGATTGAAGGGGCGGAGTTACCGGATGTTCCGCCCAAGACCTCTTACATATGTCATTACAGAAAGGAAGTTTATGAGGACACACACATTTTAAAAAGAGAATGACCCACAAAGCTATTTACAAAAAACGCTGCAATAGTTCATGAAAAAACGGAATTGTCATTTTTTATTTCACTGGGACTTTAATACTGAGTTTATGAGATGATAACTCTGATCTCTGCAGGTATGGATTTCTGGCTCTGTTCGCATCCACCAACGGAGGCGTCACCCGCGTTTACCCCAACATGTGAGTGATGACACGCTGTACGAGTCTGTTGTGTAATGAAGTGTGTCGGTTATAAACTGTGTGTGTTTCAGAGCGGCGGAGTCATGGGACGAGGATCCTGAACCGCTGAACTCAAACTTCTACCGGCGCAGTCTGGACAACAAGGGTTACATATTCAGAGCGCCCATACGCACATGTGACTCCTGACATCTTATATTCAGAATAATGTCGACTGTATCTGGTGACGTGTGATTGATTTGTGATGTTTGTGTCCAGCGATGGAGGAGTTAATGTCAGAGAACGGGACGGTGGGGATTCTCGTCACCAGCGCTGTGGAGGTCGTGATCGAAGGAGAAACCATGAAACCTGCAGGTGTGTTATTGAGTCGTTCTCCTCAAACCACTGAACCATCACGACAGTAAAGATTTGAATTATTAAACATACAATTCAGTACCACAAAGAATGATCCTAATAAAGATTATTGTGTTCTCTACAATGAATAATTTATCTATTTATTGCTTTTTCTGCTGAAATTCTCAAAACCGCAACGCGTCCTGATTTGTTTGAGTACATTATATTTAGTTTATATATTTAGAGTTAAATAAAACAATTGTGGATCTACTAGATGTTCTCAAATTGCAAAAAATTATTGACATCATATACGTGTTTAATAAAAATAAAGTTTAAATAAAGTAAAAATCATCATTTTGATTTTATGTGAAGAAACACATCTACTAGTATTTTTTAAAGTTAACAAATTACTACTTTTTATATTTTTCTAGTATAAAACTTCTCTCGTCACGCTGTGTACACGACTTTGTCCCTTCTCAAGACCGATACAGATCGTTTTCCACATTTAAAGAAATTTGACATGTATAATATTCTATTAAAATATAATTCATTCATTAACTTATTATGTAGGATTCATATAAACTTGCTTAGGCGTCATGGCTTTGTTTGTTTTGATCGTAACACGCTCTGAGATTGACCGTTTTAAATAGTTACGGTGATGAGAATCATTAAGGCTTTTTTGTTAAAAAGATAATAATTAGAAAAACACCTTTATACATGTCATATCTTGTTTACAAGGAATATAAAGGACATTTGTTGCTACAAGTGTTTTAATTGAAATCACGTTTAACATCTTAAAAGCAAGAGTCTGTGAGAATCACCCGTTTCTCAAACATCTCATGAACACTTATTCAGTCTGACTGTACAAACGACGATTATCTCTGTGACCTCACACCAAATATGTGCATAAATATATGTGAAACATTGAGATCCAGACGCACTGCATCTCTGATCTTGACGTGTTCTGTGTTCAGTGGTTGGTGTGAAGCTGGATTTAGAGGCGTGGGTGGACAAGTTCAAGATTCTGGCCAGTAACGTGTCAGACAGCAGACAGGCTTCACATAAGGTACGACACCGCTGAGCGAGAGGAATTATGGGTAACCGCACGTGCTCTGATGATCTAACTTTCTGTTTGTGTTGCTCAGTGCGGCCCGTCCAGATCCTGTGAGATGGATTGTGAAGTGAACAGTGATGTATGAACACAAACACACACACGTGATCTCTACACGCTCTCTCATCTTTAACGTGTCATGTGATGTGGAGTGATGTGTGTGTGTGTGTGTGTGTGTGTGTGTGTGTGTGTGTGTTGCAGGACTTGCTGTGTTATCTTCTGGATGATGGAGGTTTCTTGGTGATGTCCAATCAGAGAGATCACTGGAAGAAGGTCAGAAACGCAACGCAAGCAGCCAATCAGAGTCCTTTATGTATTAGTTTGACAGAGGTCGTTCTGTCTGTCTCGCTCAGGTGGGACTGTTCTTCGGTGAGGTCGATCCGTACCTGATGTACGCCCTCTATAACAACTCTATCTACGCCCGGCACCAAACCTTCCAGTTTCAGTCAGCGTGTGAACCCACGGCCAGCAGCCACACAGGAGCGGCGCACAGACACTTCTATGTGGTGAGACACATCAGTCGTTAAACCAGAAGTAGATATTCACCATGCTGAACGTTTGATTTTATGCATGTTTGTCTTCTCAGCCGTCTATCGCTGATGTTCTCAATCTGGCCTGGTGGACGTCCGCAGCCGCATGGTGAGACGTGTGTGGGTTTTGTTGAGATGCTTGAGAATGACTGCTGTGTCTAATGCGGCTGTTCTCTTTCAGGTCCATTTTACAGCAGTTTCTGTATGGACTCATGTACAGCAGCTGGTTCACCTCAGGTCTGAGTTTGATTTAAAATCACGTCCTGCTTAGCATTCAACAAAAATATGAATTGCGTTTAAGTGTAAAGAAAATGACGGAGCCCTGGGAGGGACATTGGCAAAAATAAAAAGATCTGAAGACTTTCTCTTGTGCACGCGACATTAAACTGTGAATGTGCCGGTTATGCATGAAAAGTCTCTCGATGGCACCG
>CM074088.1:17939834-17992334 GCA_037178815.1 Barbatula barbatula
AGGACAAGACCTGGTTTGTTTTGAACTATGAACCCGCAGCGGAGATCGACTTCATTCACTTGGATTTCGTGCTAAACACAGACGTATGTGGAGACACATCGTTCAGAAGCTTCCCTGCTAAGAGAGAAAAGCGTTTATTGTTACACCGCTAGTTTGGTTTTGTTTCTTCTGAGCTTTGTTGAATGTTTTCATTTGCTGCCTGGTTTGATACCCAAAGGTGCCTTGAGCACTCGTCTGAACGGAGCGACTTCAGCGCTGAGTTTATTTGCTAGACGCTGAAAGAACGCTTGAGAAAGATGAAGCATTGAATGTTAGCTTGATACGTCCGGGCTGGTTTACGGTTTATACGTGATTATACCATGGTCTGTTTGAATACTGGATTCTGATTGGCTGGAAGGTGTGCATTAAAACCCTTTAACGCACGGGTAGCTCCAGTCAGTTTGATTACATGTGAAATTCACTGATACAATAACTGTTATTTTCACCTGTTTGATCTAAACTGAACCTGCAAACATCATAACAGCTTTAATTTGGCAAACGACCATGGTATAAGCGGGATATTCCACAGCTAGCCGTGCATTATTGGCCTCCATGTCGTGAATGAAAACCCTTTAACGCACTGCTAGCTGTGGATTATCCCTTTCACAGCACACACAAAACCAAGAACATGTCCAGATCACGTTCCAAAATTGAACAAGAATGTATTTGCCGAGAAATAAAACTGAAATTTAACATGAAATTAAGATAAGTATTAAAATGATAATTTTAGTATAGAATTAACAACAAAATGTCATGTTTTGGCAGCTCAACCAATGTGATGTATTGCTTAAAGAAAACATTTTGATAATGGCTTCATTTCCTTTATACGTAATAGTCTTGTTTTTCATTTTGGGGTGAAATGTTAACTGGACACGTTCTCGGTGAGATGGACTCGAGCATGTGCTTTAGTGTTGAGCTTTGTTGTCTGTCCAAAGCCGTTCTCGTTGTTTTCTGTAAATATTTTGATTATTCACAAAGTTTCAGTAGTATTTCTGTGTGTTTTAATGGAATAGAATGCAAGCCGATGCTTCGCTGTCCCGCTGCATGCTGGGAAATGATACCTGCTATTAAATATGCTCATTTCAGGACTCGTCTCCTGCCGTTTGACCGACACGTTTCATCATTATTGAGTGATTTGATGTTATTGACAGAACCTTTATTTATCTCTATAAGTTGATTGGAGAGACGCGGTATGTGTGTTCTTATTGCTTTGGAGATGTTTTGGACATTGTTTAATACAAATGTTTGGTTGCTTTAAGTGATGCTTTTAGAGGTTTGTTTAGAAAGAGGTTTTGATTCATACAGGAAAGGGTTTGGCTTGATGTGTTTTATATCGTAATGGCTTAAGCAATACTTTGAAATCAATTCTGCAGTTTTGTGTAAAGAGAGCATGACGTGGGTTTACAGCGGCTTACTTTTCATGACAGGTTAAAGCTTGTCTTTAAATATTGGCTTCATGTTTGCAAATGAGCTATCAGTATTATTTAATGCAAGAATGAGTATTTATTATACTAGTGTCTTTATGTACAAATCTATTTCAGTGTTGCCATGAATTTAATGATGTCAATGTTTCTGGATTTCATGCAGACGTTTGTTATCTTTGTGAAAGGGTTTTTTTCTCTTTCTGCAGTCTTCCATATCACTGCATTTTGTACAGATGGCACATCTCTATCAAGAAAGGCAACTTTGTATCATATTGTGTCATTCACTTCTGGGACATGTTTCTATGAGAATTGGTGAGATAAAGACATTCATATTTTTCACGTCAACCTGCTTCGTTGTTTTGGCTTCGTTTGTTCTCCACAAATGACTTGAGCGCTGCAAAAATTCAATCGTAGGCTACAGTGACGAGTTATCCATATTTTTTGACCACCTTCTGTTGTGATGCAGACTACAGGTTTTACTCGGATACTTCTTTTCCCTAAAAAAAGAAAAATACACACACTTCAGTACAATCCTCTTCTTTTGCATATTTTTTTGTTGCAATTTATTTCCAGTTTTAATTCCAAATCTGTATAAATGTTTTTGTTGTGACGAACACAGAGGAAGTTCTTTTGAAGAATGTTTATAACCAAACATATTTTGCCCCCATTGACACAAAAGAAGACATTTAGAAGAATGTAGGACAGCAAACAGTTCTGGGCACTGTTGACTATGGGAGTCAATGGGGGGCAAAATCTGTCTGGTTATAAGCGTTCTTCCAAATATCTTTCTCTGTGTTAAAAGACATTTATACAGACTTGGAACAACTCAAAGGTGAGTAAATGATGACAGAATTTCATGTTTGGGTGAAGTGTCACTTTAAGTACGTTGGTAGGGAAGTAATTACATTACGATGAAATGCATGTTTCATTTACTAGTTATGTCCAACCATATCAAGAAATATGTTAAATGAACAGGGTCAGTTGATTGTTAGGTTATTTCATGTTCATGTTTATTATAAGTTTACGTGTGGTGATAAAGTCGCTGACCCGTGAGCATGAACTTGTAGGCGTGGATATATAACGCTGGATCGGCGCTAAAAGACGCCGGACATGAACGGCACACGGTAAGTGAGTTTGCTTCCTCTAGATAGTCAAGTTGGATCGTCTTCTCGGCACTTATCCAGGGCCTGTGAGGAGCCCCGGCGAGGCCGTTCAGAGGACCTTCCTAAACCATCCGACGGGTGGTGTGTACAAAGGGCAGGGACTTAATCGACACGGGCTTGTGGCCCACACCTACTGGGCATTCCTCATTCAATGGGAAACAGTTGCAATCTCCGCAATGTGTGTGCATGTGCTTTGGTCAGTCTGCTGCCAGCTCCATTACAAACGCAACAGCTGTTTTCATACATCCAATCAAATTGCAGAGAAAAACTAAAGCCACACCCACTATTTTTCTCATTCCAAATGCCAAGTAAAAACAATGGCAACATCGAGTTCACAAGGACTTTAACAGGCCCCCAGTCTGATCTTCCCCTGTGAAACTGACGTGTTTTCTGGTGTCTGTTTGTGTGCTTCGTTCACTCTTGAAGGGTTTGAGCAGTTGCATAGTGGTGTCATCATCACCGGCATCTGCATCCCATCTCAGCAAAGGAGCTCTCACCGCTCAACTGGGTTTCAATGGCTACAGTGAGCTGGTATCACCAGTTACTGTAAGAACACTGTTGACTGTGATCTGATATCTCAATCTACCAGCACAGTTACTCAGATTATGAAATTGGGCGTTGATGTGAATTTAATCGAATTCATCACAAAGTGCTTTCCTGCTGAGAGCAGAGTAAATCGCCAAATGCAAAAGTAGGAAGGGACTTGGTTTATTTTGAACTTCTAAACCACAGAAGGGATTTGACCTTATCATGTTGCATTCTGTGTTTGTGATTTAATGCAACACTGATCTGGATGTTTAAGCGCTGATGGATGAAGTATGCGTGGCTTTTGCTTGGGATATTTTTAAGCTTCGCTTGGGATGTAATGATTCACTCAGCTCACGATATGATTCATTCACGGTTTATTTTTACAAACTGCACTTCTATTATTTCTCAAATACTGCACATTTCTTCGTAAAATATATATTTTCAATGTCAAATAACTAAACTATATTGCAAACTATACAACAAATTCCAAATAAATAAATACAAAATAAATAAAAGGTACGTCTCTTTAATATAAACAAACTAAGAGATTGTCTGTGCTTTTCGTGGATATTTTTTACATTTAAGAAATATCAGCATAGCCACGTTTTTCAAGTTTGCAGTAAACACAGCGGCCCCTGCGGTTCAAAACACATATTGCCATTCAAATAACATCTCAACCGGCTTGAATGGTCACTTATTATAATCCATTTTCAACCGTTGCATCCCTGAGCTTCACTGCATATGGGTCTATTGGTTTGGAAAGAATATATTTGTTTAGTTTTTTGTAGAGCATTGTTGAATGTTTTCATGTGCTCTCTGGTTTACAATGCAAGTCAATTTTACAGTATTGTGTAAAGAGAGCATGACGTGGTTTTTCAGCGGCTTATTTTTCATGACAGGTTAAAGCTTGTCTTTAAATATTGGCTTCATGTTTGCATATGCATTTCAGTTTTATTTAATGCAACAATGGATATTTACTCTACTGTCTTTATGTACAATTCTAATTAAGTGTTGTCATCAATTGAATGATGTCAATGTTTCGATTCTGTATTTCATGCAGATGTTTGTTATCTTTGTGAAAGGGGTTTTTTTGTAGTCAAAGAAAACACTTGCAATCTTAAGAGAACAAAAACTTTTTATTGGTTAAAAGTGATTCATATTTTATGATTACTTTCTGTTGTGATCCACTCTCCAGCTATTACTCTGCTGATTCTTTTACCTAAAACAAAAAATATATATATTTCACCACATTCATCTATTTAACGTGAGGTTAAAAGTTGTATATGTGTATGCATTTATTAAAGTTTTTATTTCAGGTCGCAGTTGAACTCACCTTCCCAACTTCACGGCTCTTGGCTCTCAGCTTGTTGACCTGGGATTCGGCGATGTCAGCGCGCTCTTGACATTCCTCCAGCTCATTCTGCACCTTCCTGTATCTGGACAGGTGAGTGTTGGCCTGCTCCTCCTGTCATGAGGTTTAGTCAGAAAAATAAATGTAATTAGTAACTTTTAATCATCTCTGAAGACCCGTTGCTCAGAACACAGAATTACGACTCACAGCATCCTCAGCTTGACGCTTGTAGGCCTTCACTTTTAGCTGCAGTTTGTCCACCAGATCCTGCAGGCGGCTCACATTCTTCTTGTCTTCTTCATTCTGTAGAGATCAAACGAGTTAAATCATTATCAAGCACTGATTTTTGTGTCCGGTCTCCTGATTCTAATGGTTAGTACCTGGTAAACAAGCTCCTTCACTCTCCTCTCGTATTTGCGCACTCCTTTAACAGCGTCCGCACCACGTCTCTGTTCGGCCTCAACTTCAGACTCCAACTCACGAACCTTCGGTAAAGCAGGTATGATGCGGTTAGTTTTCTTCATGTTATTAGACTGCACAAGCAACACGAGTGCCATGGCCAGTTATAACACTTATGCCATGGCCAGCAGAATCCAGTCTTCTGAGCACCTAAATATTCAAACCCACCCTTGACTCCAGTTTCTGGAGCTGTTTCTTTCCACCTTTCATGGCCAGACTCTCAGCCTCATCCAGACGGTGCTGCAGGTCTTTGACCGTCATCTCCGTGTTCTTTTTCATCCTCTCCAGATGAGCACTGGTGTCCTGCTCCTTCTTCAGCTCCTCAGCCATCATGGCAGCCTAAAACGTCAAAGTCAAGTAACATTAACTAACCTGTAAAGGTAGACACATTAAAGTTCAGTTTTGTGAATTATATGGTTGCACATGCTCTTTGGAAAGGTTTAAGAACATTGAAAAGATAACTTAGTAAGCACTCACATCAGTGATGGCCTTCTTGGCTTTCTCCTCTGCATTTCTGGCCTCCTGGACTGAATCCTCCACCTCACCTTGAACCTGGACCAGATCAGTCTCGAGCTTCTTCCTGGTGTTAATAAGACTTGTATTCTGTGAGACATCAACAGTGTTAGTCAGAAGTTTACCTCATTGTTGTCTTTAAACTAAAGTTGTCAAGTTTTATACTTGAGAATGCAGCAGTCCCACACGCTCACTGGCGTCCACCAGCTCTTGCTCAGCCACTTTACGGCCTCTTTCGGTTTGCTCCAGTGCTGCTCTCAACTCCTCGATCTCTGCTTGCATCAGGTTATTCCTGCGCTCCACCATGGCCGCCTGCTCCTTCATGTCTTCTTGTCCTCTGATGG
This sequence comes from Barbatula barbatula, assembly GCA_037178815.1. Taxonomy (NCBI): domain Eukaryota; kingdom Metazoa; phylum Chordata; class Actinopteri; order Cypriniformes; family Nemacheilidae; genus Barbatula; species Barbatula barbatula. Next base: position 17,945,656 of record CM074088.1, read on the forward strand.
CTTCATCAAGGTGCAGTTGGGAATCCTGTTGCAGGGCGTCAATATTATTGTCAACATTTTGTCATGCTTTGATTCTAATTGAGACATCTATTGATTTTGTGAACGGATTTCGACAGAAAGAAGAGTACCTTGAGTTGGCCAATGACGTTCCTGAGCTGTTTCTGGGCCTCTGCGGCCTGGCGATTTGCATAGCTTAGCTGAATCTCCATCTCATTGAGATCTCCCTCCATCTTCTTCTTGACTCTAAGAGCATCGTTTCTGCTCCTGACCTCAGAGTCCAGAGTGCTCTGCATGGAATCGATCACTCGTTGGCTGTTCCTCTTGATCTGTTCAATCTCCTCATCTTTCTCAGAAAGTTTCCTGTCAATCTCACCCTTGACCTGGTTGAGCTCCAGCTGGATACGAAGAATCTTGGACTCTTCATGTTCAAGTGTGCCCTGATGGACAGTAGTAGGGTTTTATTTATACAGTAGAAGAATTATTTAAAATGTAAGTAATAACGTCTTGTACGGGGTAATTGTCTTATGAGCTCTAAGCAACATTACTTCAGCTTCTTCCAGTGCAGTCTGGATCTCTATTTTCTCCGACTCCACTATTTTCTTGGACTTCTCTAACTCATGAATGCTCTTTCCAGTCTCTCCAAGCTGCTCAGTTAGGTCAGAAATCTCCTCTAAATGCACAAAGAGATTTATCGAAATTATTTTAGTGCTGATTTTTAAAATCTTGTTGTACAATATGAATGTGTCATTTACGTTGCAGATTCTTATTCTCTCTCTTCAGAGTCTCCAGCTGGTCGAGAGCTTCCTCGTAGGAGTTCTTCATCTTGAAAAGCTCAGTGCTGAGGGAGCGAGCTTCTTTCTGTGAACCTTCCAGCTCAGCCTGACCTTCCTCATACTTCTGTTTCCACTCTGCCAGAACCTGACAATGATAGAAAGGCAACGATAGTTAAATGGATCATTAAAGTTCATGGATGAAAGCTTGGATCATAGCTTAAGTTTGCACATGACACATTTTTTTACTTTGTCAAAGTTTCTCTGTTTCTTGTCCAGGTTGGCAGCCAATGCATTTGCTCTCTCCACATCAATCATGAGGTCTTCTACTTCACCCTGCAATCTCTGTTTGGTCTTTTCCAGTGAAGCACACTTTGAGTTCACAGCCTCGATAGATTCTTCAGCATCCTGGAGACGCTGGGCCAGCTTTTTCCTGTTGTGTAAGATTGTGTTATGCTCTATCAAATGTAAATTGATCAGATATTGACTTAAATGTTTTGCATTGTGTACTTGGATTCCTCAAGTTCTTCAGTACGCTGGATGGCATCAGTTTCGTATTTGGTTCTCCACTGAGCCACCTCACTGTTGGCCTTGGACATTCCACGCTGAAGTTCGGCTTTTGCCTCTTGTTCCTCCTCAAACTGCTCTCTGAGCAAATCACAGTCGTGACGGGCTGATTGGACACCGTGGGCAAGAGCATTCTTGGCCTGAAATTAAACATTTGTGCACTGTACATAAACTCTCCTTGGTTTGCTAAAAATGAAAATGCATTTGACTGTGGGTGGTGTTTACCTTAACTTCCTCCTCAATGTGTCTCTTGAGTTCTTCAATCTGCTGAGTGAAAGCTTGTTTTCCTCTTGTGAGCTGAGAAACAAGACCTTCTTTCTCTTCCAGCTGGCGAGCAAATTCACCTGTCCATTTACTTTTGGTTAATAATTCTATCAGACAAATATATTTACTTCATATTTTATTGTTGTAAACTAACCATTCTCAGTGGACAGTCTTGCTTTCTGGGCACTTGTGTCATTGAGCTGACGAACATTTTCATCATTCTTGGCCTTGAGTTCACTCAGTTGGTCTTCAAGGGTTCGGCACATCTTCTCCAAATTAGACTAACCAAGTATAAAGTTTTACTCATGTTGTTTAAGTGTGTATTTCTGTTAAAATGATCTTCTAGTATCGCTTACCTTTGATTTAGCCACCGCCTCCATGTTGCTTGATAAATCATCAATCTCCATCTTGTATTCACTCTTCTCTTTCTCCAGCTTCTGCTTGACACGCTGAAGGTTATCGATCTGTTCTCCGAGCTCGGCAACGCTGTCGGCCTGCTTCTTTCGAAGAGCTGCTGCTGTAGCCTCATGCTGCAAGGTGGACTCCTCCAGGTCACGGCGCAACTTCTGTAGTTCTACTTCACGCTTCTTATTCATCTCAATCTGGGCAGAGGTGGCACCACCAGCTTCCTCAAGCCTCTCGCTGATCTCCTCAAGTTCCCTGGAGAGATCGGCTCTCTGCTTCTCCACTTTAGCACGAGCGGCACGCTCAGCCTCAATTTCCTCCTCCAGCTCCTCAATACGGGCCTAGTTTTGAAACATCCATTTAGCTTATGATACTGCAGTAGCTATGTTAATTCTCTCACTATCTTTAAAAAAGATAATACCTGAAGTTCTTTGATCTTCTTCTGAAGCTGTGCCCCCAAAGACTGTTCATCTTCAATCTTGCTGAGCAGTTGACTTGTCTCAAAGTCCTTCCTGTTTCAACATTAGGGGTTTGTAAAATTTGCATTTTGTTTAAATTGTACAAATATCTGACTTCTACTAACTTCTTGATCTTTTCATCTGATTGTTGTTTGTCATTCTCCAGGTCCATTATGGATTCCTGGGCCAATTTCAGGTCACCCTCAAGCTTCCTCTTGGCTCTTTCAAGGTCCATACGGAGCTTTTTCTCTTGCTCCAGTGAACCCTCAAGCTTGTCACAAAACACAAAAATTAGACCATTCTGTCATTGACTCTTGGGCTTATTCTAACGCCAAACATCTTACATCATCCACTTGCTGCTCAAGTTTTGTCTTGGCTTTAGTCAGAGTGTTGACTTTGTCTTCCTCTGCCTGCAGGTCATCTAGGGTCTGTTGGTGAGCCTCTTGCAGAGCTTTCTTCTCTTTGGTCAGCCTGACAATGCTCTCATCCTGAGAGGCCATCTCCTCAGTCAGGTTTTTCACCTAATTTCAAAAATGTGTTCAGTGGTTTCTTTCTCACGAGCCTGAACAAAAGGTAGTGTATAAAATATGTGATTAAAATGTCAACCTTGTTTTCAGTTGCATGTTTCTCCTTTTCCACTTTGGCTAAGGTTAGCTCCAGATCATCAATATCTTTCTTCAGCTCAGAGCATTCATCCTCCAGTTTCCTCTTCTTAGCAGTGAGTTCAGCATTGATCTCCTCCTCATCCTCTAGTCTCTCGGTTGTCTCTTTGAGTTTGGCCTCGAGCTGGATCTTGCTTTTGATAAGACCTTCACATCTTTCCTCAGCATCCGAGAGATTCTCTGATTCCTGTTCAGTGGGATAGACAAGGTTACTTTCTTGAGTTTTTTTATTTTCTGTGTTATCTATTGTCTGGCCTCAAGAACTGTTATACTCACTGATGCTACTTGAAGTTGAAGGTCGTTTTTCTCCTGCAGGAGTGACACCATTTTCTCCTCAATCTCCTTCTTTTTGGAGAGTGCCTTCTCCAGGTCCTCTTTCATTTTTCCATAGTTCTCCTTCATTTGGGAGAGCTCTTTCTCTGTCTCTGCACTCTTCAGAAGAGGCTTGATCTTGAAGTACAGCTTCATCCATGGCCAGTGTTTCACATTCATGAATGAGCGGAAGTTGTATTGGATGGTATAAACTGATTCTCTGTTTGGAATTGAAGCAAATTAGTTGATTCAGCAATAGTGCCGTTACAGTGAGATTGTACGTCTAGACTGTACCTCCTCTGCATCATTTTGACAAACTCTCTTCTCATGAGGAATCCTCGGCACAAAGCCTGAGTCATGGTAACCAGCTGTGAAAGTTTATCATCTCTCATCTCCTCAAGTGTACCCAGCAGACCAGCTTTGAAGAACACCTACAATCCCACAACACAAAGGTGGATTTATTTAAACTGGTGACAAACCGGTTGTTTCTATCTTTGTATACCTAAATTGATTTATACTTCAGTATCACATACTTTAGTGTGTCCAAACTTGTATTGGGTGTGGTCAACATCAATGGAGCCCAAGAGTTTCTCTGAAGCTTTCTTGTTGTCAATGAACTGTCCCTCTGGGATAACGCTGGCATTTAATACTTTGTATCTGAAAAGAAAAATTTTAAAACAGTCTTTTGCACTGGCATTTGTTTAATCAATGCGAATATAACAATTGCGTAAAATTTTCACCATATAGGTGGGGATCCGAAACACTGTCCACCATTTTGAATTCTTGCAAAGCAGCTTTATATATGTAATAGTACAAGAACTAAGAGATATAATTATAAAATACTTTTTGTACGTTTGTAATCAGACTTCATAGTGCTATAGTGTGCACATTGTATATTAGTAATACTTACTGTAAAATGATTTGTCTGTGTGATTGTTATCCCTATGTACAATGAATACCTCTGCTTGAAGTCACCGTAGAGGATTCTGCTGGGGAAACCCTTTCTGCAAATTCTAATACCCTCCAGAACACCATTACACCTCAGCTGGTGGATGACCAGGAAGTTCTCCATCAGGCCTGAAGATAAAATGGAAATGACCTTATGGTGTGATGTTAACTTCTGAGGCTCAGTTTGAATCAGGAGTCGCGTTTACCTGGAGTCTTGGACTCATTAGGAATCAAGCAGCGTACAAAGTGAGGGTGAGTGCTCCTCAGGTTCGTCATCAACTTGCCCAAGTTCTCCTGTAATATTGTTCACATCAATGGTCTTTAACAGGTTGGATTTAATCATCATGAATTTCATTCTCATCAAGAGACATCATCCTCATACCCTAAACATAGCAGACACGGTTTGGAAGGAGCCTCCCTTCTTCTTTCCTGCCTTCTTTCCAGCTCCAGACTCTGTGTAACATAACGGTACTGCTCATTAAAGGTATTATAGGACTACATTTAATGGAGTCCATATATTTTGACCTCCCCTAAAGCTCAAGGAACTCTGAAAATAAATATATTTTACCTTCAGACCCTGCATGAGCAACATACAGAAACGACAGAAGTTTGATTGAGGACTTCTGATAGAGTTGCACAACAGAGTCGTTCAGTGGATCTTTGTTCTTGTCCAACCAGCCAGTGATGTTGTAGTCGACAGTGCCTGCATAGTGCACCAGAGAGAAGTGAGCCTCAGGTTTGCCTTTGACAGGTTTGGGCTTCTGGAAAGCTCCAGTTTTGCCAAGATGTTGATCGTAAAGCTTGTTTTTGAAACTCATGTCTGTGGCTTTGGGAAACATACACTCCTCTTCAAGGATGGAGAAGATGCCCATTGGCTGGTGGAGAAACATTCAAGCTCAAGTAAAAACCAAAATGGCAACTTCGCTTTGTAAATAGTTTTAATATTTGCTTCATTCCTTACCTTCTCAATAAGCTCAATGCAGGCAGCTAAGTCCATCCCAAAGTCAATGAACTCCCACTCGATGCCTTCTTTCTTGTACTCCTCTTGCTCCAGCACAAACATGTGGTGATTGAAGAACTGTTGCAGTTTCTCGTTTGTGAAGTTGATGCAGAGCTGCTCCAGGCTGTTGTACTAACATTTAAACACAAGCTCAAGTTCTCATATTCTTAAGTTCTCCCAACTCCAACACTTATATTCGGATGCTTAGAGATGTGTTAACAATTGATGCTTACATCAAAGATCTCAAATCCAGCAATGTCCAGCACACCAATGAAGAACTGTCTGGGCTGCTTGGTGTCCAACATCTCATTGATACGGACGACCATCCACAAGAACATTTTCTCATAGATCGACTTGCAGAGAGCTGAGACCGAGTTGTTCACCTGAGAAACAGTGTATATCCTTCATGAATTTTATGTTTTAGGTACTTCTTCTCTTTTATAGTCATCGACTGTGTCATTTGTCACCTGTGGAACGGTTTGGCCTTTGGTCACATACTCATTTCCGACCTTCACTCTGGGATAGCACAAAGCTTTCAGCATGTCTGCCGAGTTCAGCCCCAGGAGGTAAGCGACTTTATCGGCCACTAAAGAAGCAGATAATGGACAGTAAATGAATGTTTGTACATGTTTGTAAGATGAAATGAAGAGTGTGAAGGCTTCATCTCACCCTCATTGCCGTCAGGTTCAGCCTGCTCCTCTCTCTGCTTCTGCTTGAACTTCATGTTGCCATGATGCATCACAGCACCTGTCAGCTTGTAGATGCCTATTTTCTCTTCAGCGGTGAAGCCCAGAATGTCAATGGCGGTCTATTTTTTGTCGCACAAAATGAATACAACGTTTAGAGGAAAGAGAGGCCATCAAGTAAACGCAATCTACACAGTATATAATAAATAAAAATAATGGTGATGTGTACGTACATCAGTGGCGATGAACTCCTCCACGTCATCGATGCTCTTGACAGTGATTTCTCCCTGACTGATCATGTGATAATCATAAGGGTTGCTGGTGATGAGCAGGGCCTCTGAAATGAATCCACAGTCACTACGTTAACACTGCTCTAACGCTGGGTTCACACCAAATGCGAACAATCGCGTTCCTTGCTTTCTATTAATCATGTGATAAATTCTGAGATAAATAACTTTCACATCGCCTGCGGCAAGTTCGCATATATTTGCGTCTTTGCGCTGACTTTGTATGTAATTTACTAAAATCTCTTGATTCACGTTTGGTGTGAACACGCCATTAGACATTGTGTTTTATGAAGGACACACACTGCTGTGGATTTCTCACCGAGCAGCTCTGGTTTGTGTCCGGTCATGAGCTGGTAGAAGATGTGATAGCTCCTTTCAGCAGACAGCTGGAACGTGACTCTTGACTTTTCCAGCAGATCTTTACAAGAGAACGTTGTCTTCAAAATTCAAAATGTTTGTTAATACATGTTTTTATTTTTAAACAGACTCACAAGTTTCAATATCAGCGGAGGCCAGTTTTCCGGAGGTGGCAAAGTGAATCCTGATGAATTTACCCTAAAGAGATTCAACCGGGTCAGAACTGTTCGTGAAGGTACGGCGTAACTCTTAAAGGTATCAGATCGCATCAACTTACGAAACGAGACGAGTTGTCGTTCCTCACGGTCTTGGCATTACCGTAAGCCTCCAGCAGGGGGTTAGCTGCTATGATTTGATCCTCCAGCGACCCCTGGGGGACACACGTGTAATTTAATCATGTTGAATGGTTGTCATTAAATTGTGCCTTTAACTTTTACTCTATTGTGTTTTTCTGACCTGCATTTTTCCAGGTTCTGCCTTTTTCGGTCCAGACACAGCGATTGTCGCGAAGTACTGGATGACACGTTTGGTGTTGACGGTCTTTCCTGCACCGGATTCTCCGCTGTTTTGTAAACACATAAAATAATGACATGGCCTCTTATACAGAATAGAATACAGTCAAATATGGTTGGAGAAATCGAAAGAACTCACGTAATTAGGACAGACTGGTTCTCACGATCTGAGAAAATGTGTTAAGCGGGGAGGTGGGCAAGTTATAACATTGTGATGAAACATGTTTTATTTAGTAGTTATGTCCAAAGATATCATGAAATACGTCAAGTAAGTTAACAGGGTCAGGTTATATTTGGTTTATTCCTATGTCGCTGACCTGTGAGCATGAACTGATAGGCGTTGTCAGAGATGGAGAAGATGTGGGGCGGGGCTTCAACTCTCTTTTTGCCCCTGTAACCATTCACGACAACTGTGTCGTACACCGGCAGCCACTTGTAGGGGTTGACAGTGGCGCAGAATAAACCAGAGTAGGTCTGAAACAGAGATGATGGTCCAGTGTTACAGCTCAACATCTCTCTCACCATCAATTAATGTGCTTTAGTTGTACATACGTAGATCATCCACGCTGCATAGCGCTCTTTGAGGTTATACAGCACGGCAGGCTCATTGAGGTGGGTCATCATGGCCATGTCTTCAATCTTATCAAACTTGGGAGGATTCATGGGAAAGATTTCATCTTCTTTGACTGTCAGCGTCTAAAGTATGGGATTGGTTAGGTGAAAGGATGCTGTACATCTCAGAATATTAAACTATGAAGCATGTGATGTGTAAGGTAGCGTATCGTCATACCTTTCCACACAGAGTTTTGACTGTAACTTTGGCACCGTCTCTACTAACAAGTGTCCCCTTAAGGTACATGTTACTGGGCTCGGTAACAAAGTATGCTGTTTTAGCATCAAACGGAGTGGTCTGAGCCTCGATCCTCTCCCTTTCCGGCTTCCGGAGGTAAATGGCCGCCGGGCCAAAGCACTCCATTTCCCCATCTCCCATGATGCCTTCTGTTGATTGTGAAATCAATTATAAAAAATCGTGCCTTAAGATTCTGTTGTTTGAAATACAACAAACTTACATTCATAATTTTTGTGTCATTTATCAGTCAGACAAACTTGTTTTTTCAATCATATTCTACATTTTAGAATTACAGTCATTACAGTTTTTTTATGAAATTTTGCAGCGTTCAAAGTAAATAGCTTATCTATGTGGATCATTTTTATTTTAAAATTCATGTATCCTTATAATTTTTAGTTAAAATCTAAAAAACACCTCTGTCCTGTAATGATATTCCATCTCAAATTATGTAAATTAGACGGCTTTGGCGGAGCATCTGTTAACTCCTCCCCTTCAGCTGTCTGCTGCCACTTTCATAAAAAAATGCAACAGCTGTTTTTAAACATCCAATCAATTAGCAGTGAAAAACGAAAGCCACGCCCACTAATTTTCCCTTTTAAAATTCCTTTTCACTCGGAAATGTGTCAGAATACGGAAGTAAAAACCATCACATCGTTCAGTTCACGGGGACTTTAAAACCATGAAATGACACAAATGAAAGTTTAGTCGTTAAAAATGTGGACAAAACACGTCGGATATGAGCAGCCACATTATCCCGAAACAGACCACATTACTGAGACTGGTTTGTAAGCTCATTTAACTTTAGTCTATGAAACTAGTTTCAAGCATCTGACACATAAGCGGTGAAAAGCATCATTCAGTCAGTTGAGTGCACACGTTTCTACACCGTCTGAACGGCCGTATCCCCACTTCATGCGTGTCTGTTGATTTAATAAATGTTTGTTTGTTTTTACCTTTCTCAAAGCCTCAGATCAGAGAAATCAAGGCAAGAGTCTTGAAAATGCCTGCTATAGGTACAAACACATACAGTAATGTTTATGAAGCACTGCACACTTTGCATCACTTATCACTCAATATCATATAGTATAGCATAATATAGCTCAGTACAATGTAACATTGTCTAGTGCAACGTAGATTAGTATAAAATTAAATGGTATACAATAATATAGGATAATACATCATGAAATAGAATGAAAAGACAATAAAATAGCATAATGTAGATAGAGTCATATAATGTATAGTATAGTGTGTAAGAGATGCAGGTAAGGTAAATGATCTTGCCGTGAATGGTTCGCCGTCTGATATTGTGTCGGAGGAAGACTGATGCTTTTATAGAGATGCTTGTGTGAACTCAGCAGAATCCACCGTCTCGATTAGGTCATGTGGATTTGCTTTGAATGCTTGTGGCACCTGGCATTTCCCATTAATAGACCTTTATTAGTCAATAACGTCATTTGTTTATATCTTCTAGACATTACTGGACCCTAACGCTTCACAGGTCCGTTTGTTCTCTCCAGAATGTAATTTTTGTTATAATCTATGAATCTGTTTTAATTTGCACTCTTAGAAATGACAACAAATAAATCAATGAGTATTATTAGTTTTGTTTGTTAAATGAAGCTCTATCTTTCTTCAAGTGTCTCTCTCTCTCTCTGGATGTCTTTGGGTGTCTGTGGTTTCAGATTCTTAATCGGTCACATAGTTTCCAAAGTCTTTTTGATCATTTGGAGTGCAGCTGTGAGGGAGATCTCTCGGGTGACTGGGACACGTATCACGCATGCCAAAAATGGTAAGGCATTTGTTTTTATGCACTTTGATCTTTCTGCATGTGCCCAAATCCACAAATAGATGCATTAAACCTTTTTATGATGAAGAACGGTTCCTTCTTTATGCGTTTCATTTCTCTGACATTGAGCTCAAATATATTTACCAGTGATGTGATGTACTGTACGGTTTTAAAATAGAAGTTACACGAACATATAATTAATCATGTATTATTTATATATTATCATTCTATTTTAGGCCACAACGTTAAACATAACAAGCAACTGATGAAATTTTGAATGCTTGACTTCCATAACTATTGTTGAAAGAGTTCATCCAAAATGTTTAATTCTGTCTTCATTACTCAGTTCTTGGCCTCCATTGACTAGAAAAACTGCTTCATACATTTCTTTATTCTCTTTAAAACATACGACAGCGAACAGTTCTGGGGCACATTTCACTAACATTGTCTTTTATGATAGCTGAAAACTGTTTGGTTACAAGCATTCGTCAAAATATAGAGAAAAAAACATTAACCTTCTCTCAACAGGTGTTGTTCTGGCTTTTGTTGAAACTAGTATCTTTGCATTAGCATCTATTGTATTATTGCTCTTTTATGACATATATCTCTTATTGCTCCCTGAACTCTCTGTAAGTCACTTTGGATAAAATCATCTGCTCAATGACTCAATGTAAATATCTTTCTCTGTCTTCATCAGAACTCAGTCATTTACACAGATTTGGAACAACAGGAAGGTGAGTAAATGATGACATAATGTTTATTTTTGAGTGAACTGTCCCTTTAAATGAAGTAGGTAGATGTATACATATGTAGCATTAGCCTATAGGCTATATTGTTGTGTTGATCCCAGGAAACCCACATATTCCCAAATGTTTCAAAAATACTAGTTAGATTAGACGCACAGGGTTTAAAATAGTAAAGAAAGTAGTTAATTCGGTGCTCCATGCAAAGCCGCGGCCTGTAAATTCATAAGACAATGACGACACAGACCGACCGATGCGCGTGCCCGCGGAACGTGATATCGCGATACGCCAGCATCGCGAGAAGTGAGAGCCGGAAGTGAAGATGGATGGTGTCGGTTTATGTGCTAATAACAAACAGAAGCCGAATCAAATGCAGCCGAATAAAATGAGAGGAGAATTCACCAGAAACCAGAGGAAAGATTCAGAGGTGACGCGTTTATATCGCTTCCGTGTCGCGTGTTTGTAGATTCAACGCGAGTTTCAGCGGCTGCTAGCATAAACATAACGTGTCGTTTATTTACAAACATGTAATCCGAGCAAAAAACAACTAGATTGACTTTAAAACAAACAATGCGTGTTTTATGAGTACCCACGTGTCAGTGTTTACTGTGGTATAGTGTAGTTATTAACACTTTTCTTAAAGCTTTTATGTATAATGCGTTATAAGTGGTTATTACATTTACATTGAGTCATTGAGCAGACGCTTATATCCACAGCGACTCACACAGAGATCAGGGAGCAATAAGATCAATATTATTAAAGGGTATGATGCATTGTAATTGTTCATAATGTGTGTGCTAAAAATGTAAAGTGTAACAATGAATTGATAAGAGTTATATAGTTAAAAAAGTCCTCACAATGCTTTATACGGTGCATTACAACAATACAAAGCATTATATATACTGTATATGCTTTAAAAAGTGTTTCCATGAATTTCACTAAAGTTAACTTTGGTATGTTTGTATTTGGCTATTAAGCTCCGATTGATACACACACATGAATATTACACAGATGTTTACTCACATTTACACAAAGCTGGTCTGTAGGATCCCATACTAACCGTATGATGACCATGAGTGTGTCCTGCATGGGCCCAGGCGATTGCACATACTTACAAACAAATGTCTAAAATAAATAATCGCATTGGATAAAAGCGTCCGCCAAATGCGTAAATGTAAGTGCGTGTTTATGTATGAGACTTTTCTGTGTCTGATCATCATATTCTGAAGATGTAGCCGTATTTATTGATGTGTTGTTGATTTGTGTGTGTTTCAGGGGTTATCAGACACTCCGGATCTGGAGTTTGAATATTCAGATGCTGATATATGGAGCTGTGAACTCTCAGGTGAGAGAAACTAAATCCGTCCCCTTGAAATCAAAATGTACCCGTTTACTTTGCTTCGTTTTGTGGTGAACAATTTATGCAGTCGATCCACAGTTTTATTTTTGTCTTTGTGATCTTCACTGATAGTCTTAATGTACTTCTGCTCTGGGGTGGTGGGACATATTCAATCTGACAATCTGTTAACTCTTCCCCTTCTGACCGGACCTATAAAAGTGTTTATTTCGGAAACGTGAACTTCAAACTCTGAAACTTTCATGCGCATTAGTAATCCTGACTAAACTCTCAGAGATTAGTTGTGCGTGACTTTAAATGACTAAAACCGAAGACTACCGGAGAGCGTATTAACTCATTGTTTGTGTTTGTGTCGTGTAGAGTTGTACAGTTACACCGAAGGTCCAGAGTTTCTGCTCAACAGGAAATGCTTTGAAGAAGATTTTCACACTCACGGTAAGTAATGCATTCACTTCTGCTGTTTTGTCTTTTGGTCCTGCAGATTTATTCATATTTAAATTGTGAAAAGTTTACAATCTTTGATTTGGAGTGCCCAATAGGACATGATGAGTGTAACTCGATGCATTAAAACAAAGAGTAAAAGTGTGCGGGAGACTTGTGCTATAGTATTGAAAATTGAGGATGCGTCGCAATATCAAATTGAATCGTGAGGCGAATGACGATCACCCCTGTCGCCCAATCTGTTTTTATAAAGGTTTTGGCTGAAAGTCTGATATTTTTGTGCTAATACTTCTGTCCATCGCTTAGAAACGTAATGTTTTGAACTCAAGGCAAGTGTTTTCTGCTGTGTTTTGGCAGTGCCCAGTAAGAAATGGACCGAGGTGGACACTGCTCAGCACAGAGCTCATGCCATGCGTCTGCTGGACGGGCTGGATATCATCGGCAGAGAACGACGCCTAAAAGTGGCCAGAGCCATTCTGTACATGGCACAAGGTCTCGCAGAAAACATCCTTCTCTTTGTATTTCTTTACAGTCATGCAGTCCATGAGTTGTGATGGTGGCGTTTGGTGTTTCAGGGACGTTTGGTGAGTGTAGCTCTGAGCTGGACGTGCAGCACTGGATGAGGTATAACATCTTTCTGCTGTTGGACGTTGGAGCTTTCACTGCCCTGGTGGAGCTGCTCAATATGGAGATCGAGTGAGACGAAGCGCACACAGACCATCGTCAATAACACACACGCATGAAATAATTCACCAAATAATGAATGTTTTGTGCCAAACGTGTTTTAGGAATAGTGCTGCATGTAGCAGTGCTGTCAGGAAACCTGCCATCTCTCTGGCCGACAGCACTGACCTCAGGTACACGCAAACACACACATGCACACCCCAACTCGTCTTTACAAAGAGATTTCCAACAAACCTGCTGCATTTGTGTTTTTAGGGTGTTGTTGAACATCATGTACCTGATGGTGGAAACCATCCAGCGTGAGCAACCCACAGACACTCCAGAGTGGAGAAGCATCAGAGAAACCTTCAAATCTGAACTCGGTCAGTGAGATCAGACAAGTGTTGAAAAGTGTAAATGTTGGCTTTCAATTGATTCAATCGTGTGTTTTCGTCAAATGATCACAGGTTCTCCTCTCTATAACCACGAGCCCGTGTCAGTCATGCTGTTTGGCATGGTGACCAAATTCTGCAGCGGTCACGCCCCTCATTTCCCCATGAAGAAAGTTCTGCTGTTGCTCTGGAAGACCATCCTGGTGAGAGATGGGATTGAAGTTTTTATAGTCGTAAAACACACTGTAAATGTTCCGAGACCACAAGGCATGTCTAAAAAAGAATTGTATGGTGTTTCGTCATATTATGTTAAACGAGAGACTAATTGCAATATCACAATAGATTTGTTGAAAAATTAGTCTACTGAACATTTGGTGCTAATTATAAGAGAAGAAGAGTTCAGGGTTTGCTAGAGAAAGTGACAGCACTGCATGCACGTCGCATGTTGTTTTAAATGATTTAAAATCATTGAAAGTTTTTTTCTAAAATATTGTTTAACTCAAATGACTTTTTTATTGTGTGTTTAGTTGACTTTTGGAGGGTTCGAGCAGTTGCTAAGCAGTAAAGTTAGTAAACGTGTGGCGCTGGGTTTGCCTCCGCTGCCAGAGGACAGCATCCGTGTAGTGAGGAGAATGAGAGCCGCGTCACCACCGGCGTCTGCATCCGATCTCATTGAACAACAGCAGAGACGTGCCAGGAGAGAACACAAGGTCGTCACCACATCTATTGTGTTTTACATCAATTTGGATGAAATTTTAAACAGTACAAAGTGTATTTTATCTGCATGGATAAATGGAAAAATTCTTGTCTGCAGGCTCTCATAAAACAAGACAATCTGGACGCGTTCAACGAGAAAGACCCGTACAAGGCGGATGACGCTCGCGAGGACGAGGAGGAAAACGACGATAACGACAACTCTATGGAGGCGGAGCCATTTCCCCTGGAGCGTGACGAGGTCATGCCGCCGCCCATTCCCCACCCCCCTCGGAGAGGGGCTGTTTTCCCAAGGGTCTGCCCTGGGCTCCTAAAGTCAGGTAGATGCGGTGATGTCATCGCTTTAACATGTCTGTTGTGGTTCGAGATTGTGGACCTCTGTTTTCTTTCTTGCAGGGAAAAGGACATCGAGAACTTTCTGGAGTCCAGTAGAAGCAAATTCATCGGTTACACTCTGGGAAAGTGAGTGTGTTCGCACTGTAAATAGTTTGTGTTTTATTGAGCAATGGTGATTTATGTGCTGGCTTGTTTGTGCTTTAGTGACACAGATACAGTGGTCGGTTTGCCCAGACCTATTCACGAAAGCATCAAAACGCTCAAACAGGTAAATAATCAACATCACAATTATGTCCTATGCTCTGGTCATGCAACAATCATTACAGCGGTAGAACAATGTTGTGTGTTATTTCAGCACAAGTATGTGTCCATCGCTGAGGTTCAGATCGCTAAAGAAGAAGAATATCAGAGGACGCCTCTGTCTGGAGTGAGTAACCAATCACTGATTTAGCTACAGAGTCTCGTGATGTCATTACTGCATCATCCATCTTTGTGTGTTCAGGGTGAAGAGGAGTTGGAGTTGTGTGCCACGGAGCTCCTGTATCAGGGTATTTTACCCAGTTTACCACAGTACATGGTGAGAGATACATGCAGTAAATGCAGTCATGCATAGTCACGCTATATGTGGTTATACTGACAGGCCTGTCTGCGTGTGTTTCAGATCGCTCTTCTCAAGATCCTATTGGCTGCTGCTCCCACGTCTAAAGCAAAGACTGACTCCATCAACATACTGGCAGATGTGCTGCCTGAAGAAATGCCGTAAGACACACGCGTACATGCACACAAACACGCACGCATGCATTGTTAATGGCTTTATACTCTTTAAAAACTGTTGAAGCATGAAGCTAGCAATGCTAATGTTCAGTTCACACTGATGACTATATGAGGGATCAGCAGGTCACAGACTTTAAAAAAGTCATCAAAGTTTTTATGAAACGATTCATTGGTTGAATTGAACGAGTTAGCAGTCCAGTTGAATCTGATTCACTCACTGAATCACTCAGATCTGTTTTAGTGAATCTACAACGGTGAGTCAGCTACAGATCCCAACACAAACGCCCACTGGCGCTGCTCGACTGGGTTGCTATGGTTACAGTGAGCTGGTATCATCGGTTCGGTAAAAATAATATCCTGTAGGTTCTAAATATACATATAATATGTGTCTGATATCTCATTCTAGTACCACAGTTCTTCAGAGTATGAAGTTGGGCGTAGATGTGAATCGACATAAAGAAATCATTGTCAAAGCCATTTCAGCCATACTCCTGCTGCTGCTGAAACACTTCAAACTCAATCACGTCTATCAGGTACACACACTTTCAAATAAATACCAGGACAGAGACACATCCTAGACTTTTTCAAGAGTAGTAATGAAGAACAGAACGCTTATGCACCTGATTTATCCAACATTCTGAGTACACATTTGGCTAAATAAACACACATGACAAATACATTTTCTGTATAGAGTTATTGTATTTTATTTATATTTTGAATTGGCATTTAATTTGTATTAATTACATTTGAAATGTTCACTTTTTAAGATTAAATCTGATTGCATTTACTTAATTTTTATAAAATGTTATTTGCGTAAAATTTTTGTGTTTTAGTTGGTTCACTAGTTTAGTTTTTCAGATACGTTTTTCAACTGATTTAAAATTATATTCTTTTTTTTTCTTTACAAACGTTTAATAGTTTAAGTAAAGGATAATAACCCTGTAGCGTGAACGTGTTTTCGTGTTCCTTGACTTGTGTTTTCTGCTATAGTTTGAGTACATGGCTCAGCATCTGGTGTTTGCCAACTGTATTCCACTCATCCTGAAGTTCTTCAACCAGAACATCATGTCTTACATCACTGCCAAAAACGGGTGAGTCATCAGTCCACCTCTCTTAACATGTTATTTATACCAATGCATTTTGGGTACTTATGCGGCGTGTCTCCTGACAGTATCTCGGTTTTGGATTTCCCACACTGCATCGTGCACGAGCTTCCTGAACTCACAGCTGAGAGTCTGGTGAGAATTATCACACTTGCACATACAAGACTGGCGATCCTCTGGGCGTCATTTTGAGCGATGTGCGATTGTGTGTTTTGTTAACAGGAAGCCGGCGATAACAATCAGTTCTGCTGGAGGAATTTATTCTCCTGCATCAACCTGCTGCGCATCCTCAATAAACTCACTAAATGGAAACACTCCAGGACTATGGTAAGACACCATATATTGACTCAAAGTATAATTGGAGTAGATGGAGATGTAATTCAAATAAGTTCAAATAAATACATGTACCTCGATGGATTGACCTTTTTATTAATATATGAATGCATATCTGAAATTTTGACATTTGACATCCGTTACGTTTCTAGATGTTGGTGGTGTTTAAGTCCGCTCCCATCCTGAAGAGGGCTCTTAAGGTCAAGCAGGCCATGATGCAGCTCTATGTGCTTAAACTGCTTAAAGTTCAAACCAAGTATCTGGGGCGGCAGTGGAGGAAGAGCAACATGAAGACCATGTCAGCGATATACCAGAAAGTGCGTCATCGCCTCAATGACGACTGGGCTTACGGAAACGGTGAGTAAACGTAGACACACGACTCGGGGGTGTTGATTATGGCAATAAACTCACAGCAGTTGTTTTCTATTACAATTCATCTGCACAATCTGTTGTTATAATGTGCGTGAGGGGTGAGGTAATCGTGCTTGTCTCTGATAGCAGATCTGGATGCCCGTCCGTGGGACTTCCAGGCAGAAGAATGCGCCCTACGCGCCAACATCGAGCGCTTCAACAGCCGGCGTTACGAAAAGAACCAGAGCAACCCAGAGTTCCTGCCGGTGGACAACTGCCTCCAGAGTGTCCTGGGACAACGTATCGACCTACCTGAAGACTTCCAAATGAACTATGACGTTTGGCTGGAACGTGAGGTCTTTTCCAAACCCATTTCTTGGGAGGAGCTTCTACAGTGAGTTCTGCAGCTCCATTCCTGGATAACTAAAATCTTCAAACAACACTACGCTGCTTAGTCCAACAACAGGGACCATGACCTGTGTGTGTGTGTGTGTTTGTGTAATATATATACTGGCACATCTGCCACACGGTTTTTACTTTTAGCAAAGAAAAGTGTTAGCAAGATGTGCAATGAGGTCATTTTTAATGGTTGTTTAATTGATAATCTATATCTGAATATTAAACCTGGTGTTATTGTAAAAGACTGTATTGACGTGCTTTTATCACTGTAAGGCTTTATAATACAATACAGTGACACTTCTCTCTGGACCACTATTTTTATTCATCTTTCTTGCCATTGTTAGTCAAAATATGGTGCGGTTTATTTTATAATTGATTAAAACGGCATTAGTGAGAGAAGTAGAAAGGGCAACGAACAGCAAATATATATTTCACGTTCTGAATACGTGCTCGCTATATGTGAAGGTGAATGAATGCCAGCGTTGCTTATGTACTTACCTTAGTTAAATATCCTGAAGTAAATGTTGCGCGAGACATAATCACTGAGGTAAACCCCTTTGACATGAACAGCGCGCGTTCACAGTTTGACTGACAGGAGAGTCTCGCGCTCAAGAGTTTGACTGACAGGAGAGTCTCGCGCTCAAGAGTTTGACTGACAGGAGAGTCTCGAGTTGACTGCGATCTCCCTCAAGAGTTTGACTGACAGGAGAGTCTCGCGCTCAAGAGTTTGACTGACAGGAGAGTCTCGCGCTCAAGAGTTTGACTGACAGGAGAGTCTCGCGCTCAAGAGTTTGACTGACAGGAGAGTCTCGCGCTCAAGAGTTTGACTGACAGGAGAGTCTCGCGCTCCTCAAGAGTTTGACTCCTCAAGAGTTTGACTGACAGGAGAGTCTCGCGCTCAAGAGTTTGACTGACAGGAGAGTCTCGCGCTCAAGAGTTTGACTGACAGGAGAGTCTCGCGCTCAAGAGTTTGACTGACAGGAGAGTCTCGCGCTCAAGAGTTTGACTGACAGGAGAGTCTCGCGCTCAAGAGTTTGACTGACAGGAGAGTCTCGCGCTCAAGAGTTTGACTGACAGGAGAGTCTCGCGCTCAAGAGTTTGACTGACAGGAGAGTCTCGCGCTCAAGAGTTTGACTGACAGGAGAGTCTCGCGCTCAAGAGTTTGACTGACAGGAGAGTCTCGCGCTCAAGAGTTTGACTGACAGGAGAGTCTCGCGCTCAAGAGTTTGACTGACAGGAGAGTCTCGCGCTCAAGAGTTTGACTGACAGGAGAGTCTCGCGCTCAAGAGTTTGACTGACAGGAGAGTCTCGCGCTCAAGAGTTTGACTGACAGGAGAGTCTCGCGCTCAAGAGTTTGACTGACAGGAGAGTCTCGCGCTCAAGAGTTTGACTGACAGGAGAGTCTCGCGCTCAAGAGTTTGACTGACAGGAGAGTCTCGCGCTCAAGAGTTTGACTGACAGGAGAGTCTCGCGCTCAAGAGTTTGACTGACAGGAGAGTCTCGCGCTCAAGAGTTTGACTGACAGGAGAGTCTCGCGCTCAAGAGTTTGACTGACAGGAGAGTCTCGCGCTCAAGAGTTTGACTGACAGGAGAGTCTCGCGCTCAAGAGTTTGACTGACAGGAGAGTCTCGCGCTCAAGAGTTTGACTGACAGGAGAGTCTCGCGCTCAAGAGTTTGACTGACAGGAGAGTCTCGCGCTCAAGAGTTTGACTGACAGGAGAGTCTCGCGCTCAAGAGTTTGACTGACAGGAGAGTCTCGCGCTCAAGAGTTTGACTGACAGGAGAGTCTCGCGCTCAAGAGTTTGACTGACAGGAGAGTCTCGCGCTCAAGAGTTTGACTGACAGGAGAGTCTCGCGCTCAAGAGTTTGACTGACAGGAGAGTCTCGCGCTCAAGAGTTTGACTGACAGGAGAGTCTCGCGCTCAAGAGTTTGACTGACAGGAGAGTCTCGCGCTCAAGAGTTTGACTGACAGGAGAGTCTCGCGCTCAAGAGTTTGACTGACAGGAGAGTCTCGCGCTCAAGAGTTTGACTGACAGGAGAGTTTGACTGACAGGAGAGTCTCGCGCTCAAGAGTTTGACTGACAGGAGAGTCTCGCGCTCAAGAGTTTGACTGACAGGAGAGTCTCGCGCTCAAGAGTTTGACTGACAGGAGAGTCTCGCGCTCAAGAGTTTGACTGACAGGAGAGTCTCGCGCTCAAGAGTTTGACTGACAGGAGAGTCTCGCGCTCAAGAGTTTGACTGACAGGAGAGTCTCGCGCTCAAGAGTTTGACTGACAGGAGAGTCTCGCGCTCAAGAGTTTGACTGACAGGAGAGTCTCGCGCTCAAGAGTTTGACTGACAGGAGAGTCTCGCGCTCAAGAGTTTGACTGACAGGAGAGTCTCGCGCTCAAGAGTTTGACTGACAGGAGAGTCTCGCGCTCAAGAGTTTGACTGACAGGAGAGTCTCGCGCTCAAGAGTTTGACTGACAGGAGAGTCTCGCGCTCAAGAGTTTGACTGACAGGAGAGTCTCGCGCTCAAGAGTTTGACTGACAGGAGAGTCTCGCGCTCAAGAGTTTGACTGACAGGAGAGTCTCGCGCTCAAGAGTTTGACTGACAGGAGAGTCTCGCGCTCAAGAGTTTGACTGACAGGAGAGTCTCGCGCTCAAGAGTTTGACTGACAGGAGAGTCTCGCGCTCAAGAGTTTGACTGACAGGAGAGTCTCGCGCTCAAGAGTTTGACTGACAGGAGAGTCTCGCGCTCAAGAGTTTGACTGACAGGAGAGTCTCGCGCTCAAGAGTTTGACTGACAGGAGAGTCTCGCGCTCAAGAGTTTGACTGACAGGAGAGTCTCGCGCTCAAGAGTTTGACTGACAGGAGAGTCTCGCGCTCAAGAGTTTGACTGACAGGAGAGTCTCGCGCTCAAGAGTTTGACTGACAGGAGAGTCTCGCGCTCTCAAGAGTTTGACTGACAGGAGAGTCTCGCGCTCAAGAGTTTGACTGACAGGAGAGTCTCGCGCTCAAGAGTTTGACTGACAGGAGAGTCTCGCGCTCAAGAGTTTGACTGACAGGAGAGTCTCGCGCTCAAGAGTTTGACTGACAGGAGAGTCTCGCGCTCAAGAGTTTGACTGACAGGAGAGTCTCGCGCTCAAGAGTTTGACTGACAGGAGAGTCTCGCGCTCAAGAGTTTGACTGACAGGAGAGTCTCGCGCTCAAGAGTTTGACTGACAGGAGAGTCTCGCGCTCAAGAGTTTGACTGACAGGAGAGTCTCGCGCTCAAGAGTTTGACTGACAGGAGAGTCTCGCGCTCAAGAGTTTGACTGACAGGAGAGTCTCGCGCTCAAGAGTTTGACTGACAGGAGAGTCTCGCGCTCAAGAGTTTGACTGACAGGAGAGTCTCGCGCTCAAGAGTTTGACTGACAGGAGAGTCTCGCGCTCAAGAGTTTGACTGACAGGAGAGTCTCGCGCTCAAGAGTTTGACTGACAGGAGAGTCTCGCGCTCAAGAGTTTGACTGACAGGAGAGTCTCGCGCTCAAGAGTTTGACTGACAGGAGAGTCTCGCGCTCAAGAGTTTGACTGACAGGAGAGTCTCGCGCTCAAGAGTTTGACTGACAGGAGAGTCTCGCGCTCAAGAGTTTGACTGACAGGAGAGTCTCGCGCTCAAGAGTTTGACTGACAGGAGAGTCTCGCGCTCAAGAGTTTGACTGACAGGAGAGTCTCGCGCTCAAGAGTTTGACTGACAGGAGAGTCTCGCGCTCAAGAGTTTGACTGACAGGAGAGTCTCGCGCTCAAGAGTTTGACTGACAGGAGAGTCTCGCGCTCAAGAGTTTGACTGACAGGAGAGTCTCGCGCTCAAGAGTTTGACTGACAGGAGAGTCTCGCGCTCAAGAGTTTGACTGACAGGAGAGTCTCGCGCTCAAGAGTTTGACTGACAGGAGAGTCTCGCGCTCAAGAGTTTGACTGACAGGAGAGTCTCGCGCTCAAGAGTTTGACTGACAGGAGAGTCTCGCGCTCAAGAGTTTGACTGACAGGAGAGTCTCGCGCTCAAGAGTTTGACTGACAGGAGAGTCTCGCGCTCAAGAGTTTGACTGACAGGAGAGTCTCGCGCTCAAGAGTTTGACTGACAGGAGAGTACTCGCGCTCAAGAGTTTGACTGACAGGAGAGTCTCGCGCTCAAGAGTTTGACTGACAGGAGAGTCTCGCGCTCAAGAGTTTGACTGACAGGAGAGTCTCGCGCTCAAGAGTTTGACTGACAGGAGAGTCTCGCGCTCAAGAGTTTGACTGACAGGAGAGTCTCGCGCTCAAGAGTTTGACTGACAGGAGAGTCTCGCGCTCAAGAGTTTGACTGACAGGAGAGTCTCGCGCTCAAGAGTTTGACTGACAGGAGAGTCTCGCGCTCAAGAGTTTGACTGACAGGAGTCTCGCGCTCAAGAGTTTGACTCGCGCTCAAGAGTTTGACTGACAGGAGAGTCTCGCGCTCAAGAGTTTGACTGACAGGAGAGTCTCGCGCTCAAGAGTTTGACTGACAGGAGAGTCTCGCGCTCAAGAGTTTGACTGACAGGAGAGGCTCGCGCTCAACAGTTTGACTGACAGGAGAGGCTCGCGCTCAAGAGTTTGACTGACAGGAGAGTCTCGCGCTCAAGAGTTTGACTGACAGGAGAGTCTCGCGCTCAAGAGTTTGACTGACAGGAGAGTCTCGCGCTCAAGAGTTTGACTGACAGGAGCTTCTCTGAGGTGAGAAACTTTTAACTCGCGAATGCTTCAAGTAAAATACATTAATTTCTGACGCTTATGTTTTGAGATTCTGATTTAGGTTACCGTCTCGCTTTTTAAACATTGTTTGAATCGAGTGTTTAAATTTTACTTAATTCATATGGTTTATAAACACTGATTGGTTCCATAAAGAACCTTTAACGTTTCTAAGTACCTCAATTTCACAAAATATTCTTAGTAGTGGGAAAAGGTTTCTAGCGTGGCATCGTTGTAAAGAATATTTTAGGTGAGTGGTGATGACTGTTTTAAATAAAATGCGGGTCCTTCAAGTGATCGTCAATCAGGATTCATGCAAGTTAAAGGGACAGTACACCCCATTTTTTTCTTTATTAAATTACTAAATTAATTCATCCACAGAACACAAAATAAGACATTTCGAAGAATGTTGATAACCAATGACCTCCATTGTATGAATACAAAACAGACATTTCTCAAAATATCTTCTTTTGTGTTTCACTCCATAACGGTTCACATACAGGTGTACCAACATGAATTTGTATTTTCCCCCAATATACACTACACATCAGTACCTTTAATTCTACGACAAATAAATAACATTAATGCAAGAATTGACAAAAAAACGCACATATGACGAAGATCAACTGTGACGCTTTCTCACATGTTTCAGTAGATTTCTTGATTTATTGAAGCCCCTTCCACACGTAGAGCAGTGAAAGGGTTTATTTCGAGCGTGTACTTTCTCGTGCCTTTTCAGGGTCGTCTTCCGGGCGAATCTCCCGTCGCACTGTGAACACTTGTACGGTCTCTCTGCGCTGTGAATCTTCTCGTGGCCTTTCAGTTGACTGACGGTGGTAAACCGTTTCCCGCAGTGGAGACACACGTGAGCTTTGATGCCGGTGTGTCTGTCCTGATGCTTCTGTAAACAGTCGAGCCGTGCAAAACTCTTTCCACACGCCAAGCACACGTAAGGCTTCTCGTTGGCGTGAATCTGCAAGTGTCGCTTCAACCCTGATGCCGAAATGAAATGTTTACCGCATTCCTCGCAGGTAAACGGGTTTTCCTCCGAGTGCGAGTTCAGATGATCTTTGAGACTACTGGCATGCATGAATCTCCGACCGCAGAGGGAACACGCGAAGGGTCTCTCTCTGGTGTGGACCCTCATGTGAACCTTCAGCTTTTCTGTGTCCATGAACTTCTTTCCACACTCCTGACACGCGTGTGGTCTCAGGCCGCTGTGGATTCTCAAATGTCTCTTCAGGTTTTGGGGATGATTGAATCGTTTTCCACACTCTGGGCACGCTTGCGTCTTCACTTCATTGGTGGGTTCCTTCTCGGTGTGCAGCAGCAAATGTCTCTTGAGGTTTTCAGGACGCGTGAAACTCTTTCCGCATAGGTGGCACGCGTGCGATTTCTGTCCATCGTGGGTTGTTAGATGTCTGGCGAGGCTTTCGGTACGAGTGAACCTCCGTCCACACTGAGGGCACGCATGCGGTTTCAATCCAGTGTGAATACTTGCGTGTCTTGTAAGATGATGTTTAGCTTTGAAACTCTTCCCGCATTGACCACATGTGTGCGTTTTGGCTTCTGTACTCAATGTGGTGTTTTGTGAGGAATTATTTATATGCTGAGAGAAAATATAAGCTGCTTCTCCGGTTACGAAATGATGTTTCACCTCCATTTCATCCAGATCTGCGTTGTACTCGTTCAACTCCAGCAGGTCTAAATAAACACGTTAAATGATCAAACGTTAAATTCAAGAGAGAAACATACGACTTGATTATTAAACATGAATTGCAAAAATAAACCGTGTATTTTATGAGATCAACGGTGTTCATCATCAATAATGAACACATAAGAAATGAAGACGAACCTCTTTGTTCCTCAGTGTCTTCATGTTTTATACTGAAGGGTTCTGGTTCACTCATGTTCTTCTCTTTAACAAACTCTTTCCTCATAGATTTTGGTTGTATCTTTGGATGCACATCTCGACTTCAATACTTATGGGAATCTGATCAAAAAGGTAAGTTGACTCATCAATTGTACATTTATCTCATTAACGTGTGAAAGAGATGATTCTTAGTAGAACCTTTGGCTGAATGGTTCTTATATGGCATCTAACCTTTTAAGCACCTTTATTTTAAAATGATTCATCTGGGAGACGTCTGTGTGATGTCTGCATTTACATATGCAAGACATATTCTTTTGATTGTCTCATCTGCAATACGTTTAGGAGATGTTTTCCAGATCTTTAGCAGACGTATTACAGACGTAAGTGTGCTAGCATAGTGAATTGGTTAACTCTAGGGGTATACTTTAGTGTTTTGAAGCATACCATAGTAAACATTATAGTATATTGACATTTTACGGTTTACTATAGGAAATACTCAAGTATAGCACGTGTTTATTTTTGAGGGTAACATGAAAGATGGAACAGCATTATATGCTATTAAGGGCAATTTTACCCATGTTCCCGTCACAGTTTACAGTGATTGGTCAAAATATGTCGAGTTTGGGGTCTTACCTGTCAGTCCACCGTTCATTGTCCTTCATTTATAATCGCGTCTAATATTCATTTGTTTCAGTGCACAAACTGCAGTTACACGTCATGTACTCCGAGCAGATGTGTTTATGATAAACGAATATAAAGCCGCCTTCACGTTGAAATGTTATTGTGCGGTTTAGATGACAGACCGGAAGACGGGATTTCGGGTAGCCACGCCCACTCTCGGACGTCAACTGGGGGGCGTACCATTCGGAAGTGATCATCTCGAGTACCCTTCGAAGTGGGCTTTACCAATGTAGTAAACGTAATCTAACTCGTTATAAACAAATAATAAACAAAGCGAAAATGAATGCTTTTCCCCGTTTATCACAAAAATGAAGGTCTGCATCGATTATATTGTGTTCTCTGAAATATATATCTGTAAATGTGTAATGATGTCATTTAGTGGTTAGAGCTAATAATAAAAAAGGATTTCAATCCCACAGTGCTCTGTATGAAGACGTTAAACCGTATTTGCATTTTCTTTCAACGTAAGCAAACGTCCCGTTATCAGATTGTGGATGAACAGCGACATCTTCTGCTCATGAGACGGTAATTAATTTAATAAAATAATGCTAAATATTTATCTTTACATCTAAAAAATGTTTTTTTACGAATATTTGACTAAATGTCAGTTAAACGGCGTCTGTTCTGATGATGTCGTGACGTCTTTTAAAGTGTGTTGCGGTCCCTTTAAATGACTCCATTGTTTCCGCCGAAGTTCATCAAAGTTCCTGAAAAACTCAAACGAACCGTGTTTTTCATTCACTGACGTTATAAAGTCTCTGATGTTTGTGTTAACAGATAAACTTCATCGACTGATGTTATACACGAAATCAATAATATTCAAATAAAGCATCATTCGTCTTCATCATCATCATCGGAGCGACTCACAATCGACAAACATGAGTGAGTTAAAAAAACAAAACAACACTCATATATATATATATATATACACACACACACACACACACACACACACACACACACACACACACACACACACAGAGCAGTAATGTCATTTATGCAAATGAGGCGTGGTTTTAAGTAACCCGTTATTTGTGTAGTTTTGAGTGTGTCACTCACCATTTCTATAGCCACAGTTTTACTATAGATATATATGTGATCGTTTGATCAAAACAATGCTTCATTTCTGGTTACCATGGTTTAACCCATAGTTACCACGTGTCTTTGTGTTATTTGCATTAAAACACCACAATATACAATACTGAACCGTGCCGTGCATGCAACACAACTATAATATAACACCAACAATACAAGACATCACACACTTTCTTCATGTATTGTGTTATCATGTATAATAACTATAAGCCATGAGTCTGTGCAGATGTGAGTAACCTTTGACCCCAATGATGTGAATGTGTAACCTAAGTGTAGGACAGTGTAAAGTCCTGATGATGTCAGAGTTCCTATGAATGTGTGATAAACGCGATCTGCGGTCCCTTCTCTCTTTTTTATGCGTTATTTTGTCATCATTTACGGGTTTGTTGTGTGTCTGGATGTATCTGCACACAGTATGCATACTTCAGTAGTAGTATGGAAGTACGCCGAGACATTTCGTACACTCTCAGTGATCAGTCACTTTGCTGCATGGTTGCCGCAGCAACACATCAGAGTGTATGATGTGGGGAATCCTCTGCCCCTCCCCTCAGAGCCTTGTCATTCCATCACAGGCCACGCCCTCACCACTGCGCTAAGACATCCCCAAGCTCCGCCTCCTCCTCTTATATTTTCCTGCTTTGCTGGTAGTCTCTCTCTCTCTCTCTCTCTCTCTCTCTCTCTCTCTCTCTCTCTCTCTCTCTCTCTCTCTTCTCTCTCTGCATCCGTCCCGTGTGCAGTCAGCAGCATGGAGTCCAGCGCAGCTCCAGCGCAGAGCCAAAACAAAACAAAACCCCGCAAGAGAGGCAGTTTACAGAGCTACACCAGCCCTGGTGAGTGTACCACAGACAGACAGACAGACAGACAGACAGACAGGAGAGAGAGATAGATAGACGGGTGGGGTGTGTGTGAATATGAGATCAGTGCAGTAACACACCACAGCTCCACACTAGATGAGTTTGTGTGCGTGTGGGTTTTGCTGAACAGTTACACGTTTTTATCTTTTATTACAAATATTTCAGTCTAGTCAAATATTTTCTTCATTAACTGTCTTTTCAATTTATAACCACTTTAATGTTTATATGTGAAAGTCGTTGCCATAGTAAAATGTGCAGTATATAAATATCTATTTTAATAACAATACAATATTTGAATGCATATTTTTATGTTTGTCTTATATTTATAGAATAGATTATATATGCTTTATAAATATTGATAGATTTTTTATATAATTTATCATTTATAATCATTATATTTGTTATAATATATATATATATATATGAATATGTATTTTTATAACAATACAATATTTCAATACGCATTCTTATGTATTTGTCTTACAGCTTTAGAATAAATTATAAATATTGATACATTTATTTATACATTTATACATTTTTATATTGAATTGCTCATTTATATTCGTTATATTTGTTATTATACATGTATATATATTTATGAATATACATTTTTTTAACTGTACAATCTTTTAATATGTATTATGTATTTTTAGGATAAATTATATATGTTTTATAAATATTGATACATTTGAACATTTGTATATATAATTTATCATTTGTATTCATGTTATCTGTTATTATATATATTTAATAGATTTGAAGAACATTTGCTTTATAAATGTTGTGATGTTTGTTTTGTAATGATTGATGTGTAGTGCTGGTTCACAGATGCTGGTTTACTTGCGTGTGTTTCTCGTGTAGAACATGTTAGCGTGGCCGTTCATGAATGAAATATGAGTTCAAGCTGAATGTGTTATTCTTGAAAGGTTTCGTACGGACGTGAGCGTGAGCTGATGAAGTACTGAAGAGATGACGTCTGTAAACACACAACACATGATAACACACGTGTGTGTGACCACAGAGAGACAGATACTGACTCTTATCCCCGTGTGCAGCTGTTGAAGAGCTGGATGATCTGGAGATCAACCCCATGTTACTCACATTTACCCACGACATTCCCTTCAGTTGTGTTTGTGTCCTGTCCCAGTTCACATGAATTCCAGGGGCTGGTTTTCCCAGCATTCCATTGGTTCATCTTAACCCCCCCCCCCCACTTTAGTGTTATTCTCAGTGTTTATGATTATTACTGCAGTAAGTAAATCATGTGTGTGTTAATGATAATGTTTATCACAGTGAAGTTTCATTTACATACGTGTGTGTGTGTGTGTGTGTCTGTCTGTTAGTGACACTGATTGTTGTGCAGGTGTGTGTGTGTGTGTGTGTGTCATCTGTTAGTGACACTGATTGTTGTTGTGGAGGTGTGTGTGTGTGTGTGTGTGTGTGTGTGTTTCTATTCAGTTTTATGTGCAGTGATCTTGATTAATGGGTGTTTATGGTCAGCTGACCTTCACTCTCACATGATTGATGATGGCCGTATTGTCTGTATACAGTATGATTTGTTTGTAATAATCTCTCTCTCTCTGTAGATTTGTGTGGTTCTTCAGATCAAAGGTCGTTGATGTCTCAGCGGTCTCTCCCCGGCACACCTGTCACTCACAAACATCTGCCTGTGGATCTGAGAACATCAATGGACGGAAAATACAAGGAGATCGCTGAGGTCGGTCCCTGGGTGTAACGTGTGTGTGTGTGTGAGTGTGTGTGTGTGTGTGTGATGTGTGTGTTTATAACGTGTGTGTGTGTGTTTTAACTGTTATTTTTATAACATGTGTGTGTGATGTGTGTCTTTATAACGTGTGTGTGTGTATGTTTGTGAAGTGCATGTTTATAACGTGTGTGTGATGTGCATGTTTCTAGCATGCGTGTGTGTGTTTAATGGGTGTGCTTCTAACATGAGTGTGTGTGTGTGATGTGTGTGTTTGTAATGGTTTGTTTATAATGTGTGTGTTTATAACCTGTGTGTCTGTATGTTTGTGAAGTGCATGTTTATAACATGTGTGTGATGTGCATGTTTTTTAGCATGCATGTGTGTGTTTAATGGGTGTGTTTCTAACATGAGTGTGTGAGTGTTTATAACCTGTGTGTGTGTATGTTTGTGAAGTGCATGTTTATAACATGTGTGTGATGTGCATGTTTTTTAGCATGCATGTGTGTGTTTAATGGGTGTGTTTCTAACATGAGTGTGTGAGTGTTTATAACCTGTGTGTGTGTTTATGTTTGTGAAGTGCATGTTTATAACACGTGTGTGTGTTTATAACGTGTGTGTGTGTTTGTGAAGTGCATGTTTATAACATGTGTGTGTTGTGATGTTTTAACATGATGTGTGTGTGTGATGGGTGTGTTTCTAAATGGGTGTGTGAGTGTTTATAACGTGTGTGTGTATGTTTGTGATGTGCATGTTTATAACATGTGTGTGATGTGCATGTTTCTAGCATGCGTGTGTGTGTTTAATGGGTGTGTTTCTAACATGAGTGTGTGTGTGATGTGTGTGTTTGTAATGGTTATGTTTATAATGTGTATGTTTATAACGTGTGTGTGTATGTTTGTGATGTGCATGTTTATAGCATGTGTGTGTTTAATGGGTGTGTTTCTAACATGAGTGTGAGTGTTTATAACGTGTGTGTGTGTATGTTTGTGAAGTGCATGTTTATAACATGTGTGTGATGTGCATGTTTCTAGCATGCGTGTGTTTGTTTAATGGGTGTGCTTCTAACATGGGAGTGTGAGTGTTTATAACGTGTGTGTGTGTGTGTGTGTGTGTGTGTGTGTGTGTGTGTGTGTTGTGGGTTGTAGGAGTTGTTGGTGAGGAGTCTGACAGACAGTGATATGCGTTGCGCTCCTTATGAGTTTCCTGAAGAAAGTCCAATAGAACAGCTGGAGGAGAAACGACATCGTCTGGAGAGACAGATCAGCCAGGACGTCAAGTGAGACACACACACACATGAATACAGAACCGTTTCAACCAATAAGATTCAAGTGTGGGCGGGGCTAAGATTGCACAGTGTGAGAGAGTTTATACTGTCATGTGTGTGAACTCAAAACATCACACACACTATCACCGGTGTGAAAACATCACAACATTCTTCTCACACACACACAGACACAACAAACTCATGTTTTCCTTTAGGTCATGTGTTTGCTTTGGTTTGTTTATCTCACACACACACACACACACACACAGGTGATGGTGTGTTTGGTTTTCACACTCAGCTGCTTTTAAATGTGTGTGTGTGTGTGTGTGTGTGTGCGTGCGTGTGTGTGTGTGTGTGTTACTCACTCAAATCTGCTGCTTTGCCTCACACCCCCCGTCCCCAAACTCCGCCCCCTCACCTGCCCCGCCCCCTTAGGCTTGAGCCTGAGATTCTGCTGAGAGCCAAACAAGACTTGATGAAAATAGACAGCGCCGCAGACCTGGAGTGAGTGTCAGGCCGTCTGTCTCTCTCTCTCTCTGTCTCTCTGTGTGTCTCTCTCTCTCATCATGTGTCGTCTGCAGGTTACTGAAGGACAGTCATGAGGATTCTGTGGATCAGCATCACGTGGAGAGAGAGACGGTTATGGAGAGACAGTTTCAGCGCGTGTCTATCTCAGGAGAGGAGAAGTGTGGGGTAAGACTTATCTATCTGATCACTTTTGATTGGTCGTGATTTTATGAGAATTAAACTTGTTTTGTCACAGGACAGAAGTGCTTCGTTTTTATTTTGAAAATATAAAACTATTACCAACGTATTATTATTATTACTTATTGAATAAAATTCGTAACAAAACTTAAAAATGTCTTTACGATTTTAATAAAGTCTACATTTATTAAATGTATAAATCATCTGTCAAGTATAATTTTATAAAGGTAAGGTCTTGGATTATCCTGTCGTTTTAGGTTTTAAACAGAGATGGCGACAGTGAGACAAAAGTTACGAATCGCAATCATTCATGGGTTTTAATGCGTTGCGTACAAATATTGGATAGCATTTGCCTTATACAGAACATGCTGATATTGACAATAATCGGGATATTAATTCTTTATATTGGGTAATATCATAAAGCCTTCAGCACCCATTCCAACCTTCACCATAACAGTTACAAACACTCGCTCTATTATCAGTTTCATAGCGTCTGGCATTGCTAGAACTAATGCGCTAGTTTCATCTCTTTCTTTGCTTTATGTTTTTAAAGCAGTGATACAGGCCTCCTGATCCTAAACTGTTTCAAACGTAAGATCACAGGATATTTCATGTAGTTCACAATATATGTGATGTGACTTCAAACAGACGTTTCCCACTAAACCCAACGTCGTAACTAATAAATCACTGTTAGCAGAAAGTTTTATTGTCTAATGTTCATGTTTTGTCTCACTGTTTTGTTGTTTGTGATGTTGTTGTGTTCAGGTGCCGTTCACAGATCTTGTGGACGCAGCGAAGTGTGTTGTGAAAGCTTTATTCATCAGAGAGAAGTACATGAGTGTGTCAGTGCAGAGCTTCTGTAAGACCACCGCTCGATCACTGCAGGAGCTCAACAACACAACACCAGACGTGGACTTCTGTCACGACACGGATCACAGCCCGCTGGACTCAGGTAACACACACACACACACACACACACACACACACACACACACACACATGAGAGACGTGTGCTGATGTCTGTCTGTATGTGTGTCAGACGTCCATGTTCACCCGCCGATGTCAGACACACACCCGTATGACGGACAGGACATGAAGAATCTGCCGTCTGATGTGGGCTACAGCTGCAGGATGATTGACGGAGTCACACATGTGTACACTAAACAAAACCCCATGGACAAGTGAGTGTGTGATATATACATGTGTGTGCGCGATATTTATGTGTGTACGATATGTGTGTGTCTGATATTATTGTGTGTGTGGTGTGATATGTGTGTGTGCGCGATGTGTGTGTGTGTACGCACAATTGGTGTGTGATGTGTATTCGTGCGTGTGTGCGAAGTAAATGTATGTGATTTGTGTGAATGTGATATATGTGTGTGTGTGTGTGTGTGTGTGTGTGTGTGTTAAATGACCTTTAAAGTAAAATGAGAACACAATTCATCACATGTGTTGTGTAGATAGTCAGCTTCCTTCTGAGGTCACACTCGAGTGTAAACATCTTTATTGTTATCTGTACCTCAGTTTTTCTTCATTCTGGAATAGTTTAAGAAACATTAACGTACAAAGACAATACAATGTGAATGTCACAAGCTGTGTGTTGTTGTTTTGTGTAGTCGTGTTCATTGTATGAAGTGTGTGTTGTTGTGTACAGGAGCACAGAGTTAGATCTGCCGTATCCTGATCTGCATGAATACATCGCTGATATGAACGTCATGATGGCTCTGATCATCAACGGCCCTGTGTAAGTCATTACCCAGCATGCATTGCTCTCAGACACGTGTGTACATATGTGTAACACAGGTGTGTGTGTGTGTCTGTGCAGGAAGTCGTTCTGTTACCGTCGGCTGCAGTATTTGAGCTCAAAGTTTCAGATGCACGTTCTTCTGAATGAGATGAAGGAACTCGCCGC
The DNA here is from genome assembly GCA_037178815.1 of Barbatula barbatula. Classification (NCBI taxonomy): domain Eukaryota; kingdom Metazoa; phylum Chordata; class Actinopteri; order Cypriniformes; family Nemacheilidae; genus Barbatula; species Barbatula barbatula. The sequence continues at coordinate 17,977,941 of CM074088.1, forward strand.
GCAGAAGAAAGTTCCACACCGAGATTTCTACAACATGCGCAAAGTAACGCTACACACACGCACAACTGTTAAAGCCCCGGACACAACATCTACATTTACACTGTGTGTGTGTGTGTGTGTTTGTGTGTCAGGTGGACACTCACATCCACGCCTCGTCCTGCATGAATCAGAAGCATCTGTTGAGGTTCATCAAGCGAGCGATGAAGAAATATCCGGATGAGATCGTGCACATGGAGGGCGGTGGAGGTCAGACGCTCATGGAGGTGTTCGAGAACATGAACCTGACGGCGTACGACCTCAGCGTGGACACGCTGGACATGCACGCGGTGAGACGCCACACCACACAAGCTCACGTTCACCTCGCCCTAGCGTCTGTGTGACGTCTGGCACTTCCTCCTCAGGACAGAAACACTTTCCATCGCTTCGACAAATTCAACTCCAAATACAACCCCATCGGAGAATCCATCCTGCGAGAGATCTTCATCAAAACCGACAATCACATCCACGGAAAATACTTTGCTCATATCGTCAGGGTAGGCACACGCTGGAATATCATCGCCGCCGTGTGATTTATGGATTGAATGTGATGCTGTGTGTTTGTGTGAACAGGAAGTGATGTCAGACCTGGAGGAGAGTAAATATCAGAACGCTGAGCTGCGTCTGTCCGTGTACGGCCGATCCATGGACGAGTGGGATAAACTGGCACAGTGGGCCGTCTCACACTCTGTGTACTCGCACAACGTCCGCTGGCTCGTCCAGATACCACGACTCTTGTGAGCAGGAAATGACATCACACACACACTCACAAACACACACTCACAAACACACTGCATGTGATTGTGGTGTGATCATCATCACACTTTAGCTAACTGATGTGTGTTTGTGTGTGTGTGTGTGTGTGTGTGTGTGTGTGTGTAGTGATGTTTATCGCACAAAGAAGCAACTCGCAAACTTCCAGCAGATGTTGGAGAACATCTTCATGCCTCTGTTTGAGGTGACCATCAACCCCAACAGTCACCCTCAACTACACCTGTTCCTACAACACGTGAGTAACACACACACACACCTCATTCATGTGTGTCTCTCATTGATTCACAATTAAACATGACTGGGATTCAAAGCTAAACTAAAACTGTGTGTGTGTGTGTGTGTGTGTGTTCAGGTTGTGGGTTTTGACAGTGTGGATGACGAGTCTAAACCGGAGCAGCACATCTTTAATCTGGACAGTCCGTCTCCTGCTCGCTGGTGTGAAGATGATAATCCACCTTATTCATATTATCTGTACTATATGTACGCTAACATGACCGTCCTCAACCACCTGCGCAGGTACACACACACACACTCACATCATGTGCGGGATTGACACAGAACATTACAGTTTTTATTAATACAGTTTTATTCATATTTTAAATTAGCTTTCATTTTTTCATTTGTAGTTTTTATGTTTCTTTTTGTGACATTTTTTGCAATTTTGTTTCTCATTTTATTTCATTAATATTTACGTTGCTATATAAACTAATGTATTTTTATTTTAGTTTTTGTTTATCGTTGTTCTTCTAGTGCTTTAAACTTTACTTTTTCAAAAGAATATTTGTTTATTTCAAGTTTTTCCAATCATTTCAATGAACAGAAATGTTTTCAAAGCTGTAATATCAGTCAACTAAAACAACCTCGTATTCTCCTGACCCTCGGCTCTGTGTGCAGGAGGCGGGGCTTCCACACATTCGTGCTGCGACCTCACTGCGGGGAGGCGGGGCCTATTCATCACCTGGTGTCTGGATTCATGCTGTCAGAAAACATCTCGCACGGACTGCTGCTCAGAAAGGTACACACACACACACACACACACACACACACACACACACACACACACACACACACACACACACACACACACACACATCAGGCTGTGTTGACAATGGCCAAAACAAATAAAGCTTGCAGCGTCTTTGCAATAACCAATCATCTCTATCTCTCTCTCTTTAGGCTCCGGTGCTGCAGTATTTGTATTATCTGGCTCAGGTGGGCATCGCCATGTCTCCTCTGAGTAACAACAGTTTGTTTTTGAGTTATCACCGGAACCCTCTGCCCGAGTATCTGTCCCGCGGGCTCATGGTGTCTCTCTCCACCGACGACCCGCTGCAGTTTCACTTCACAAAGGTGAGACAGCCGTCTGTGTGTTGAGCTCGTGATGTCGTCAGTTTCAGGTGCGTGACATTTGGATCCTTTGTGTCTCCATGTGGATGTTTGAGCTGTCGTGTGTGTGTTTCAGGAGCCTCTGATGGAGGAATACAGCATCGCCGCTCAGGTGTGGAAACTGAGTTCATGTGACATGTGTGAACTGGCCAGAAACAGTGTGTTAATGAGCGGATTCTCACACAGGGTAACACACACACACACCTCAACACACACACACACACACGTTTAATCTTCATCTGCTCATTCGTTGTGTTTCTCTCAGGCCAAGAGTTACTGGTTGGGTCCCGACTATGATAAAGAGGGTCCCTTAAGCAACGACATCCGCCGCTCAAACGTTCCTGACATCCGTGTGGCGTACAGACACGAGACTCTGTGTGAGGAGCTTCATCTGATCACGCAAGCCATCCGGACGCAAGAGCTCGACAGCATCCACGAGGAGACGCTGTCCTTCACTCCTGTCCAATCAGCACGCTAGACCACATGTGACCCCGCCCATCCCTCGCCGGTCCAATCAGCATGCTAGATGACACGGCGTCATCAGGACCAAATCAACATTCCACTTTCATATGAACACGTTTGCATGTTTAGGGATATTTAAGCTATGCATAGAGATAGATATGAATATATATATATGTGTGTGTTTCACATTATAGCGATTACTCGTGTGCCTTTACGTTTCATCCGTCAGTTTTTGAGGAACAATTTATTTTCATCTTTTTAGCTTTAAATCACTTTGCAAGGTGTCAACTGATTGTGGTAGTTTAGATGTAGTAGAAGAAGCTGTTTATAGTCAAATGAATGAACCGTCACGTTAAGTGTCTCTGAACGATTTCTGCTCTACAGGTGGCGCTATAGTTCTCAAACTCCGTTGATAGATATTTTTCTAATATGAAACCCTGATCTTTACAGCACTTTCATCCAATGACAACTTCGCTATATTGCCATGAAGTTTAGTTTCATTTCTGAAGATTTTTTCATGCACTAGTTATGTTTGACCAGACTTTTATTTTGTATTTTGCTTTTATTTTCTGATGTGTGTTTTAATGAGCCGACTGTTAATCATTCCAAGCTGTTAAAGGGAAAAATGAACATTTAGCCATGAATGACTCGCCCTAAGGTTGTTCGACAAGCACCTTCGTTCAATTTTCAGTTTTATGAATGATGATGATAATGAAGAATGATCAAACGTGCATTGACTGAATATGCAGCATGATTTATTAAAACTAGAACACAGACCAAAGCATGAAGCACAACATGACAAACAGTTCACTGTGAATGATGTCCTGACAGCTTTACGTTCAATAAAACCTCTACATCATCTCTTCTGTGTTTTCATATGAGAAATAAGTGTGACCCTGGACAACAAAACCAGTCTTATGGGTCCATTTTTTATTTAGATTTAAGAAAAATAATATTGAGGTTTGATGTATTTAGGGTCGGACATTAACAAAAAAAGAAACATGATCTTTACTTAATATTCTAATGATTTTTGCCATAAAAGACTAATCAATCATTTTGACCCCTACAATGTATTTTGGGGTTTTACACTAAATGTTGGGGTGCTGCTTGAGATCCGGGGTCACATCTGATCGTGATGGATTAGACCTGATGATCAGATCATTGGAGTCACTGCACTGGCCACCTGAAGAGAGGAAATATAACATGACATCACAGAATGAAACAAACCAAACCGTAAATATGAAGCTAAAGTGTGTATGAATAATGTTGTGAACTCACAGCGAGGGCTGATTTCACATTCTGCAGCTGATAGTAAATTCTTCCGCCTTCCTCTGGACAAACCACTTTCAACTCATCACGTGTCATTCCCAACAACATGGACCCACTGAGACCCCCTAAACAACGAATGGTACTGAGACACACAGAGAGAAAAGAATGGCAATAGTTAGGAATGATATAATAACATGAAAAAAGCACAGCTAAATTGCTAAAAATATTTAAGTGATAAAGTTCTAAACAAATGTTTCAATTAAAATGGAATAAAAAACATTTAAAATTTGTTTGAAAAATTGTTACATTTGCCAAAAATTTCACAAAACTACTCAGTTAAAGAAAATTGTTACATTTTAAATACAATAGCAAAAAACTATTTTCATAATATAAAACAAAAAAATATATATTTAAAACAAAATTGCTAAAAATCAATCAAAATTTAGAAAAAGTCAACAAAATTGCTTAAAATTAAACAAAATTGGAAAAAGATTTAAATGTCTACAATTCTAACAAACTTCGCAAAAAAGTAATTTGCTAAAATTAAGCAAAACTGCTCAGTTAAAGAAAATTGCTACAATTCAAATAAAATTGCTAAAAATAATTTCTTAAAAGTCAAACTAAACAGCTAAAGCTTTTACTAAAATTGCAAAAAATGGCCAAAATTCTAACAAAATTTGTAAAAAATAAAAGTTGCTTAAAGGGAAAACAAAACTGCTCACTTCAACAAAATTGCTACAATTTAGGTAAAATTTCTCAAATTGTTATTTTCAAAATGTTAAATATAAACAAAATTTGCCGTATGTCTGATGTCACGTAACAGTTATGATGACGGGACTCTCACATTTGACTGAAGCCCTTGTGCTGGAGCCAGTCGCGCACCTCCTCCGGTCGAGACCTTCTGTTGAGTACGGGCGCAGACGCAGACGCAGACGCAGACTCCTGCACACACAAGGTTGCACAAACTATAGCTCTTATTTTATTTATCAATGACGTCATCGAAGAGAATATTATCACATAAAAGTTGACTTAAAAAAATTGAGGTTGTTCAACCCCTAACACACACACACACACACACACACAATGACGGGTACATACACTCTTCTGCTGGTCCAGAGACTGAAGCATGTTGTTGGGCACGTAACCGACCCGGCCCGACTGATTCCTCACCTTCCACCACTGCTTAGACATGTCCAACAACTGAACACACAAACACACAATAACATTCATCAAAACTCTCCTAGCCAACAAGTTCTGCTTCCCAGAACGTTCCCATAACGTTAGTTTCTGCTTCCCAGAACGTTATTTTCTAAGGTTTGTTTTTGGTTCTCCGGGAACTTTTCTTCACAGAAATAGAAGGTTCCCCTAATGTTATAGAAACCACGAAACTAACTTTTTATTTCCGTAAAGATAACAAAAGACAACCCTTAAAAAGCTTTCTTGGATCCAGAAACTAACGTTGGGGGAATGTTCCCAGAACATTAGCTTAAGATATAAGTCTAGGGTCCGTTTGGCTTCACTACACATCGGTGAAAAGAACATTCTTGAACCCAAATCTAACATGAGGGTAACGTTCTGTGTTTCCTGGGCCGCTTGTATGGACGAGTGTGTGTGTGTGTGTGTGTGTGTGTGTGTAGTTCACCTGTAGTTCTTCTCCTTTACTGACTGTAAGTTCTTGATCATTACGAGCCGTGAAATCAAATTTTGCTCTCAGGTAACTCATCGCCGGCTCCTCTTCTGCACTATACACACACACAACACAAGTTCACACAATAAGCAGCACAATGTCTTGTGTGAGTGAATATGAACGGGTGAAGTGTGTGTACCTTTGTTGTGTTTCATCCTGCCATGTGTTTGATTTTTGCCTACTCTACAGGAAGACACAAAAGCAAAACCTCTTACAAATATTATAATATATATATATATATATACACAAAATAAATGCACAAAACATATTAAAATATTCAATCACATTTGTATATTATAAGTGTATTTTAAATAGGGCTGTCAAACGATTAGTCGCATCCAGAATAAGAGTTTGTGTTTACATAACAGATGTCTGTGTACTGTTCATATATATTTTTATTAATAAACACAAACACATACATGCATATATTTAAAAAACATATACAAATGAATAAACATTGATTTATAATTTGATTTATTGTCTATATGTTCTAAACATGTTTACATGTATGTGTGTATTTACCAATGAATGGGATTATATATAAATGTTTATTCATTTTTATATTTTTATCAATATATTTGTGTTTACAAATACAAAATGAATATGAACAGTACACAGACATCTGTTATGTGCAAACACAAACTTTTATTCTGGATCGTTTGCTAGCCTTTATTTCAATATTTCTATGATGTGTGTTTGTACCATTTGTGGTGTGACAGCGTGTGGTTGTGGTTCTCTGTTGTTGTGTGTGTTTGTGACGGGGGGTTCAGGGCGTCTGATCTCTGGAGGTGTCCAGCCGTCATCAAACACAGGTGTGAATGTGGGAATAAATTCATCATCCTCCGGCCACTTTGTGCTACAACACACACAGTTTAAACCCTTCAGTGTGTGTGTGTGTACGTGTGTAGATTGTGTGTATACGTGTGATGTGTGGGTGTACGAGTGTAGTTTGTGAGTGTGTGTGTGTTTGTGTGTTATGTGTGTTTGTGTGTGTGTGTGTGTATGTGTGTAGTTTGTGATGTGTGTATGTGTGTTTGAGTTTGTGTGTGTACGCGTTTAGTTTGTGCGTGTGATGTGTGTTTGTGTGTGTGTTACCTGGGAATGTTCCAGGGGTCTCCGAGTGTCTGCCACAGTGTGTCTTCTTCAGGTGTGGCGTGTTCACTCAAGAACACAACACACTGAGGTTCTAACAGAGGAGCAACAACCGTCTGCGGGAGATCTTCATCACAATGACACACAATCTACACACACACACAATGTTATTAAACTCTTCAGGTGTGTTTACAGACAGACAGACGTGTGTGTGTGTGTGGCTCACCAGGTGTAGTATAGTGAAGAGACAGTGTGTGAGATCAGCAGAGCTGGGGTTGTCTATCTTGTCTTGTAGTTTGGCCTGATGAACACAAAACACAAACACACATAAACAACATCACGATCAAAGTCAGATTGTGACGTTTAACACGTGACAGATGAAGTTCACACACCAGAAGATTAAACGCCATCTTGATCTTCTGAAGACACACAGTGAATTCTTCATCTGACGGCATTCCCTTCACTGCATCACAACACACACAAACGTTTACATGTCAACAGAATCTACAACATGAAGGTCAAAGTCCAGGATTTTCTTGTGAATGAATGCCATGTTTAAGAAAACAACTTGATAATGATTATATTTACAAAAGCCTTTTTCAAGAACTTTCAACCCAAAAACATCTTTAATGTTTTTTTCAGGAATCCAAAACAATTGTTTAATGTCTTTTTTTAGTTTTATCAATATTTAGATTTTAAAGTTGTATTGTTTATATAATTTTATGTTAATTTAACTTAAAGTCTTTGACAATTTTTTATGTGGATTTGTCATTTTATTTTTTCCAAAAAAAATTAAACAATGAGATATAATAAACATAATATTTCATATTTATTCATGTAATGTACATTATTATAATATCTACATTTGAATAATGAACATGATATCATATTTATGTTTGTTTATTAATTATATGAAATGAAAATATCAATATTACATTCATAATATTTCATTTACTTTACAGTTTTTATTTCCAGTTTATAATTTTAGAGCAATAACGCAAACTTTTCACTTTGTTCCTGACGCAACGAGTGTGGATAATATATACACTGTGAGTGTTAATTTGGCCATTTTTAACACTGGCTATTGTACTGTGTATATATATATAATTGAGTGCGACGTAATAAACGATTGGATCAGTGTGGTGTCTGTCTCTCACCTTTCTTCTTTCTTCTCTTCTTCTTCTTTTTATTTGTCTGTGGAGCAACAGCCGCCACTCTGTCCACGAACGCCTCGATGTCATTAATCAAATGATTCAGAATGTCCTGAACAGAGACACGTTCACTTCAGCGCCGTGACATCTCAATGATCTTCATCTGAATTCTGTTTGCTCTCACCACATCTCTGTCTCGTTCCGTGTATGGCCTCTGAGGAGGCGGGGCAGGCGCAGGGGGCGTGGCCCGATGAGGATCTATCTGCATATATGTAGATGTGTTTCTGGAGAGAGGTGGAGTCTGGCTGTCATCATCTGCATAAATAAAGTAACCTTGATCAATTCTGCGGCACTAATCCTGATGGGTTTAATCTGTCAGTTTTGAGGGGACGTCACCGTAATCTGGAGCGCTCCAGCGTTCTGGAGGTCTCTCCGGTGATGGGTTTCGGGAATGTCTTTGTCGGAGGTTTCCCGGAGCAGGTTTACTGTCGAATGACACCGTTTGTGTTTATGACATCATCATGAGCGTGAGCGTGAGCGTGAATATAAGGACGTTGATGTGACATGAGAAGCTCACCTGACGGTCTTAGTCCGCCTGTGGTGCAGGACACGTTCCACATCTTTCTTCAGATAATCTGCCTGAAGGACACACACATGATGAGACGCGTGACGTGTGTTCTGACGTGTGTGTTGACATGTGAACTCACCCTGAGAGATTCACACTGAAAGAGAAACACGCTGATGACACGACTGACGTCGTCCCGGACACACAGAGTCAAGAGAGAGTTAAAAACCCCTCCGCCATCCAACACAGCCCTCAACTCCACAACACGGCTGAACGACCACGACTCCAGCTCCTCCTGGACACATCACATCACATCACATCACATCACAACACATCACAACACAAATACATGAACCATCTGATGATTCAGAGGATCGACCTTTGTCTCGATGTCTTTGAGGAGCAGCGCTCCGTCTCCGGTCTCCAGAAGAACATCTTGAGCCCACACACGACCCGTCGCCTCCAGAAACTTCAGTCTTTCCACACAATCATCTACGGAAGAGATCTGCTGACCGTCCAGCTCACACGTGAACAGATGCTGAAGGTGAACACGACACATCATCATCTCATCATGACACGTGTGTGTGTGTGTGTGTTGAGTTTTACCTCCACATGGTACTGACACGCAAGCATCTGTTTGTTTATAGAGTCAGCGTAATCCTTCCTCTGCACTGCACACACACACACACACACACACACACACACACACACACACACACACACACACACACACACACACACACACACACAAAGGAAACACAGCAGAAATATCATTCTGTCAAATAGAATTTTGGCCAAAACAACACAAAAAACATGTAAATAATCTAATCAAAATAAATACAATGACATTTAAACTGCAGGTAACATGTTCTTTTGTGCATCTTTAAATAATAAATTATCATGAATAATTTGAAATAATATAATTCTGTCATCATTTAATTTAATTGCATTAATGAAATAACACAATAATAAATTAATTCTGTCATCATTTCCTCTCATGTCATTCCAAACCTTTACGACTCAAAAGATGTCACATGTATAAATATCACACAGTTATGTATTATCATTCCTAACTAACACACGAAACACTGAGTTAATAATTAACGTCATAATAAATGTCACGACTCATTTCATAATGTATTATTACTCACAGTATATAGATTTAGCGCTGGGTCTGGATAAAGTCGACAGCTCTGAAGAAGTGTCATCTACAGTCGTGCCACTGGAGAAACAATCAATGGACATCACATCTGATAAAACACACGTCTGATGTTTCAATGAAAGTGAATCTCACCTCGAGCGCATAGATTCTGCGTAACTGCCGGTCCAGCCGTACAGACCGGAGTCCCCAAACATCTCACCAGATCACAGATCTCCTACACACATCAGAAACCCTACAGAGCTCAATGGACACTTGTTCTGTGTACATGAGTAGAGATGTAAAGAAGGTTTATGAGGTTATAAACAATCATCTGTAATCAGCAGTGAGGAGCGGCCCAGTGGACATTAACCAAGCAAACCCCGTTACCATAGAAACCTGACAGAAGACCCTCAGTGTGCTGCTAGCGGACGTCATTTGAACGTAAAGAAAATAAGATCGTCGTCTTCTCAGCTTTGAGCCAATGAATCACGTGATGTTATTTCTACAGGCCCATCATAGACTTTACATCTACTTCAAATACACTTAAAGATGCATTTTAGATTTAGACATACAGAACAACACCGTGACATAAAGTGCGAGTCGACTAAGGGTTTCAATTAATCGGAGAAGAAAATCACAAGAGTACTTCTGCTATAAAGTCCACTTAAATAGGAGTAGAGAAATATACCAATTTAAAGGGTAACAAGTATTGAACTGGTACACTATAAGTAGTATACGTTCTACGTTCGCTTGTAGTAAAGCTGAAGAACAAACTAAAGGCTTAACCACAAACTACTCAAACTATTTTACACATTTAAAAGTTGGCCAACTTTGTCCCGAGCAATATTTAAACTACTCTCAAGCATACTACCACAGATACAAGTACACTCATCACATGCATGCTTAATATATATATATACTTAATGTGAGTTAGTATTTACCTGTGTGTTAAAATGCTTGTCTTCAGGTGTGTGTTGGATCAGGAGTCAGACGGAAATGTTGTCAGACACACGAGGTTCAAAGTCTGATGTGGGTTCAGTGTTTAAGAAGCTCAGGTGCAGGTGGGAGGATACAGACGGACACATCTACAGATCTGACAGCGTGTGATAAACACTCCCTCTGTGTCTCGTGCATGTCTCAGTTATCACATCAACAATTAAACGGTATTTAAATGGAACAGCATTTCGACATTCTTCATTAGACTCGTCTCATTGAATGCCAACAAACCCAACTGTGTGTTTTTCCATTTTATTTAATAAATCCAGAAAACACAATATCTGTGAATGGAATATGAAATGCATACAGAGTTTAATAAAACAACGCTATTCACCCCGAAAGTGCACAGAACCACGTAAAGCAGACGACGTCTATCACTATGATGTCATATAATGCAATAAAAAGACAGGAACGAGATTAAAAGAGCTCATGATGATACAGTGTGAACAACTACATTAATAAACAGCACATCAGTAGGTTAAATAAAAGCACAGAGAAACTCATTGATCTGAGTTTAAATATCGGCCGATGTTAACGTGAGGGGGTCAGTATCTGTGTGGCTGATTATTAACAGTCACACGCGCACACACCACTAGACTTTGACCCAGAGATATTCAAAATGGAGATCTTCATCGAGTCTGTCTCTCACAAACGTCTGTAAGTTCTTTCCCATAAAAACTCTTCTGATTGGTCGTTGGTGGGCCGCCTGCGCATCACTGCGTCTGCAGGGCCTGCGTCAGGTGAATACCGGCTCCGGGCGACAGAGGCCAGTTGTCCTGACCCTGATGTGTCTGTAGGAGACGGTAGAGCTGTTTGAGATGCGTGACGATGTTGTCTTTGATGTCAGGAATGGAGATCTGCAGACGAACGCTGCCGCTGTCGAAGGAGCGCGTGCAGTCGCCGGAGAACATCTCACTGATCATACGAGCCACCACTGGAATCACCTGCGCACACACACAGACACACACGTGACTCATGAATGAAGTTTATTCACTTCACGTCTTAGATAAAATCAAACACCAACGGAGCGTTACAACTCCGTCACTTACTGCTTGTGGAAAAATAAAAAGATTGCGTTTACTAAATTGAATTAAAATGATTTTAAAAATATGTTTGTGAGTGTCATTTTTGCATTTTGTCTTTCACGGTTTCAGAAAGGAAGGCAAACATTTGAGGTTAAATATTTTTATTGGCAGATCTATTTATCTCGTATTCTTTCACATGCACATCATTTAAACTAGACCTTGAATGTAGGAGCTTTATCTGTGATGTGTTCAACAGTCATCAGCGTCGTAAATCCTCCAAAGTTTTTTATATTTTCACTTTTAAAATGTAGGTGTGTTTTTAACACTATGGTTTGGATGCAAAGTTAACATGATACAATAACAAACAATAGTTAAGGCTAACGCGAGGGTGTTTCTTATACAGCGTCTATGGACGTCACGGTAAATTTGACCCCATTCTCTCGTTTGACTGCCATCATCAGAATCTCTATATTTTTATTTATTTTAATGAAAGTAATGCAAAACATATGACGTAAAACCAGAAACTTCAAAAAAGGTCCATACTAGAACAACCTGTGGGCGCAACAAAAAATAATACTGAAAATCACTCACAAATTTGGTTTGACATTTTACTCAAAATATTGTGATGCAATTCTCATTCATGATCGTATCAGGTATAATCGTGAACAGCGTGTATCAGAACAACCATAACAATGTTGAATTCATGTTTCTGAATGAATGATTTGCATCAAACGTTGAGGATTGTGTTGATTTAGGTTTTATCAGAAAGTGTTTGAAAGTCTCACCTGCACCATGATGAGTTTTCTGTCTCTAGGTCGACCGTCAGGCCACTCCTCCCCGAAACACAGATTAATGTCATACATGGGCGACTCAGAGGACGACTGACCTCGCTGGTGAGTGATGACACCTGCAACACACACGCGACCCAAACAAGATCTTAAAATGGCCGTCTTTCATTGTCACACATCCAATTGTTTTCTGACTTGTAAGACTAAACAATAACATTTAATAACATGATATTTTCCACAAGTAAACATTGGTGTCAACTTAAAGCAGAAAACCAGACGAGGAAGACTGGACGCTCACCGCTGAGGAACGACTCCAGACAGAAGAGTTTGACCTTTCGCTGACGCTCGATGAGATTGGGAGCGTTGGGGTTGGGTGCGCACGGACCGGACCAGTACACTTTGCACTGACACAACCTGACGGCGTAGATGTCATGACCGCTGACCTCCAGGATGAGCCCGCGATCCATGACGTCCAGCAGACGGCTGGTGAAGACGCGCTGCTTTTCGTTGGCGATGTGTTCGGTGGGCGGGAAGCGCACCTGCTCCAGACTGATGGGGCCGAACAGCTCTTCCTGATTCACCATAGGACCCAGATCACCGTAAAACAGCCGGCAGCCCTGCGGGTTGCTGACGATCACCGGTGGACACACCTCCTTACCGCGGTAAAAGCACTGCACCTCCAGATCGGTCACTGAGAAACACATGTGATACGGGCGAGTTAAGAATCGGTCAAACCAATGCAGATTATGTATTTAACACGCGTGTCATTTCGTACTGGGCAGAGAGCTGATCCACGTCTCCGGGGTCGCAAACATGGCCTCCAGCGGTGTGGGGGTCTGCACCTCCATAGGCGGCGGCTGCATCTCCACGTCTGGCTCTTCTTTGGGTCTCCAGGCCGGAGGAGGAGGTGGGCAGCTGGGGGGCTGCATGGGAGAGACTGAACCCGGAGGAGACCAGACCTGACCCATTGGAGAGGCGCTCATACCTGAACAAACACACAAGTATTCAAATAATCGTTTATAGGAACAAGATGTCAGCTGCGCTTGAATTAGCCAGAATAGTCTTCAATGGGTGTGTGTGTGGGTACCTCGAGGTGGATATGGTGGTGGAGGTTCTGGAGTGTCTGGAATATCATCTTCATCACCATCAGTCTCATCTGTGTGAACTGAACCTGAGAGAGCGAGACAAAACTAGTCATCAAGTCTGATTCAGTGATTCCTGAGATGAAGGAGAACAGCGTTATGATGTAAAGTGAATCAGACGCGCTTTTGCTTTAGTGTGTGTGTGTTACGCACCTGGGTTACTGGGTGTGATGTCACACACATCATAGATCTTCCGTGGGTTCATGGGAACTTCTTTGGTTCCGTCATAAATGAGATTAAACTCTCGGCTCTTGTTGAGGGCACAGCGCAGCTGAGCTTTCCATTTAGCCGGATCCGGCTCATCCACTCCTTCCTGATATTTCCCCGTCTCCACAGCCCACGCCTGACACACACACACACACATCAGTCTGTGTCTGATCTGCACTATTCCACATCTGACGCACACACTAACTCACTTTAAAGATGGTGTTTTCCTCTTCCTGTTGCGGCGTGTGACGTGTGGCGTGTTTCCATGGAATCTGGAAGCGGCGGGCGTCGCGGTCCAGCCACATCAGACCCGGAAACGTCCCGTTATTCACCTGATCCACCAGCCAGGGCTTGAGCCGCACGCGCCGGGGGTGAGAAGACATGACGTCCCCCCTGCCGGAGACACAAACTGCCCCTCGTACACGGCAGAGTAAAACTGAAACAAAAATATAAACTGTGAAACAAATCAATAAGAGAAAAAGATTTCCCATTCACACCTACGCCAGTAATCCGGTTTCACTTCATATTCGGCATCTACTCCACGTTTGTTTTCTTGCATGTTTATGTGCATTTCTTTACGATTTAGGAAGTTTGAAAACACGTTTGAAAAGATTATTTAAATGTATAATTAATAAATTAAAAATAAAAACTACAAATTCAAATAAATTGAACA